>JBBPDC010000011.1:12849190-12870070 GCA_037974485.1 Hemigrammopetersius urotaenia | reverse complement strand
TATACATATATACATATATATATATATTGAAGACAAAGATATATATGTATATCTAAAAGCAAAGTTTACATGAACATAGCTGCTGCAAAGCTGAAGTGAGACTTTACCTGTGGGGATAGCCAATGAACCTTTAGAGGAGTGCACAGATGTGCGTGTGCTGTGCTGCTGTACGAGACAGTGATCTCCGCACTACTTTTCTCCATGCACTGCTCCAATCTCAGCGCTCTGAGGAGTGACAAGGTGCAGCCTGTTCAGCCAGTTTTTATTTTATTATTCTTACTTTTTGCCTTTTTTTATTTATCCTGGTATTTGGATGTGGTGTTACAATATTGTAAAGAGTATGGGATTCATATTTTGGGTGTTCAAGATAACGTTGTCTACATTTTGAGGGAAAAATAATGTGGTCAGATATTTACAAATATTATTAAATGGAATATTTTTATTTTGTGTACATATCGAGGCAAAGTTCTTTATTTGTTACAGCTATGCACTGTAAAATGCAGCCTTTTTAAGATGAAATTTTCTTAATTGAGAATGTTGATCTGTAGTCGTTACAATGTTGTATAACCAACATGGCGGTTGGGTGACATGATTGTAAAAAAAAATGGATGTGGAGATCGGTTGCTCTTGGGGGGGAGCATGTGAACAGATTTCATTTTATTTTGTTTTGTCTCGTCATGATTTCAAGCTCTTTCAGTGTTTTTCTTACCCAACCTCTGTATAGGTCCATGTTATTTTTTTTATGTTTTCCATGACTGTATAAAAAATGACCTGAGATTTTTGAAGGAATCTTTGAAGGAACGAAGCAATTTTTCTAATTTATTTCTCTCTGCACACCAATCATTGTTCTTGTCTCTCTTTTGAAAATTCACCTTCACTAAGAGATGATTGCTCTTTTTCAAACTCGTTACTCATTTTCATGAGCAAAAAGGATGTATTTATTTCAGTATTCTGATCAAAATATTTATGATTGCCATCTAATATGATGCGCAATGCAAATTTTGCTATTTATATTGTTATTTGATTTGTTATTTAAGATCCGCTGAGAAAGACGTACAAGTTCAGGTTCCATCGAAATATTCATTGCCTTTTAGAAAAAACAAACAGTTCATACAATCACCATAAGACACATAATGAACCCTGTTCTTATGTTTTCTTAAAAGAAAAAGGGATTTCTTTGTCAAAGTGGTTTGCAACTATATTAGATTCTCATCTTCTGTTTTTTTTTCTTCTTTTCTACTACACATAAAGCAATAAACTCATTTTGCGGGTATTTTATCATGCCACAATCTGTCTCGTTGCTCCTCACACACTTGGTTATGTAAATGCCAAACTGAAGTTTACAATTTCCTTTCCTGAATTTTTAAAAAAAATCTTTGATGTACAAAAAAAATCTATCTATATCTATAAATATAAAATACTAATCTTCACATTATTCACAATAATAAAGAAAATGAACAGTAATAATGACAATATGTATAAAAAAGGTAAAAAAATATATAAAAAGCAATAAATTATTTTTCAAAGTTGTTGTATGGTTTTGACCTGACCTGGTACCCAGACTCTGTTCAAATGAAGGGGATCCATTCCAGTGTCTTAGTACATGTCATCACACTGACAATGTACTTTTAGCTCCTGTGTATGTGCTGTACATTCAAGTGTGGAATATGTGTGTCCTTTTACAGAACTGCAGCAAATTACCACTGACCTACGGGTGAACCTTACAAGTACAACTCCATATCCCGTTCTTCAGGTCTGTTTTAGGTTTTAAGCAATTTTTTGGTACTGGGAGACTATGATTTCTCTTTGAAAGTGACCCCAAACGAGAAAAGAAGGCTTTGGTTTTATAGCAACTTTTTCAGTAACCCTATATAACTTGAAATAAACTGTGAGGCTGCCCAGATATCACATCAGTGGCAGTTAAGGTAACCTTGCAGTTTCTACTTCAATTAATGTCCAATTTATGGTAAGAGTAATAAAAACGCGAGTTGCTTTCCAAAGGAGCCCAAGATCTTTTCTAGTAATCTCAGCAGATCACACGACATCTTTCATGGCGTACGATAGTGCAGATGCATCTGCAAAAAAGAGGCAATATCTGAAGGGTGAGTCAAACTCTTCATTGTTTGTTCTTTCTGTAGCGTTTCCTTTCTGCACAGAGCTTGGGTAATGGCGTCACGTCCCATTTGATATGTGGCTTTAATCATTGTGATATAAAAATGCTTTGTAAATTGCTAGAGTAGCAATATATTACAGTCCCCAGTGGGATTTCTTCTTCTTCTTCTTCTTCTTCTTCTTCTTCTTCTTTTTTCTTTTTTTCAAACTGTGTGGCAGAGTTTTTACTAATGTGAACTACTGAGGGATTTGCCACCACTGTAGACATTTGTATGTGCGTGATCATGTTCTGTGTAGAAGGACAAGCTGTGTGTCTAGGTATGTGTGTGTGGGTGAATGTGTGTACGAATGAGAGCAAATGTGAGTCGTTATTAGTGATTATATGGGAGGGTGGGATGGGGGGTGGGGTGGTGTTGTTACCGTTCTTTTTTTTGTCTCCTATCCATGTTGCCTTCTGCTGAGTCCTTACCAATGCCTTTGTGGTTCTACCTATTGTATGATCTTTCTTGTGAATTTTATTTTTTATGTGCAATTCTCATCAGCCTCACCATGCCAATAAAGGGAAATGTGTTTCAAAGAAATGCACTGGATACCCCTAACTTGCTCTTCTCTTTTGTCCCTTTTTAGTCTGAGCTATTATTATTAGTAGTAGTAGTAGTAGTAGTAGTAGTATTGTTATTATTGTTATTATTATTATTATTGTTGTTGTTGTTATTATTGTTTATTATTATTATTATTGTTGTTGTTGCTGTTATATAATAATATAATAATAATAATAATAATAATAATAATAATAATAATAATAATAATAATAGTTGTAGTGGTAGTAGTCTCACTAGCATGAGCTATGAGGGGGTAACCTACTTGGACTCCAATCACTATAATGTATACAATGTACTAAAATGTGCTAAACCCTTAATTTACCCCTGAAAATACAACAAACCCCTTCATTTGAATTAAGAGGCCATTCATTTTCTAAACCATCCCTTCATTTTACCTTAAATGTGGATTTAAGGCAAAGGTAAAACCCCTTGTTCTTAAACATAAGGCATTAATTCATGAGGTTCTATTATTTAAGGGGGCTTATTTTAAAATGTATGGGGGAAATTCAGTAGCTTTACCCCTTAATCAGCCTTAATCTGTGCACTTTTCATCTTCATTTTCCTTAATTTCCTGGAAATTAAGGTCATTTTAAGGGGTAAAATTAAGGGGTGTCAAACTCTGGTCTTGGGGGGCCGGTGTCCTGCACAGTTTAAGGGTTCTCCTACTCAAACATATTCACTAAACCTAGCAATTAACTGGCAAACTGAAACAGGTGTTTCTGAGCAGGGAAATCACCAAAACGTGCTGGACATTGTTCCTCCAGGACTCAAGTTCAACACCTGTGGTCTAGCTCCACGACAGCATTTTGTTCGACTAATGAAACTTGAGCGTCAGCATGTTGGGGAATTTTACTTTGAACTTGAGACACGAGTTCACGTTTTTCACGTTTTCCATATTATCGCTATAAGCACTGGAAAAAGAAGGTGCATTGTTATGTACGACTCACTTGCAGAGTCAGTTATTTTTGGCTAATGTTTATGTTTTTGCCAACGCGGCACGAACCCGGGAAATGAATGATGATAATCCTGCAGAGTCTTGTTTCCTAACATGCATAAATTGTTCTGACAGGTTTTGCATATGAATTAAAACAAAGCCAGGAGACAGTGTGTCTTTAGGAGTAGCCTACTACATCTGATAGCATGTCAATCCGGTAGCAATGTAATACTACGCTATTATTATTCAAACTGTACGCGAATCTCACAGCGAGGGTGAATAACCTTTTCTCAGCTTTGAGAAATATGGCAGGAGTAGGCATTACATTTTAAAGAAGAGGAATCTGATTGTATTTTTTTTTCCATTAATGCTGCAGTTTAGCCCCAGAGAAAAAGAGCTGTTTCTTTCATTTTGACTTGGCAACCATGCTCAGGCAGGAGGTCTCCCTCAGTGTGCCCTTTTCCACACAATGGACCTAGAAAGTGGAGAACTCCACTTCCCCGCAGTCTTTTTACCTGATAAAGTGACTACCTGATAAAGCCACATCAACATCTGACCATTTCTCCCGTATCTCTGAGCTACCGAACAACTGGTAACTGGCCAGACTGCATTTATGTGTTGACTGTCACTGAAGAAGGGGTTCACATTCAATACTGTAATCATTACAATCTAATATCAAATAAAGTGAGGTGAATTAGATGACAGTATATGGAAATAAAAGACTTTATTAAATTTATGAAACTAGAGCCCCAGAAAGGCACAGGCAAGATTAAGATATAAAGATTAGCTTATATTGCATCAACAAACCATAGAGGAACCGTGTATGATAAACGATGAGCTGGGTTTTCACTCCTTCACTATTCTGTCATTTTGGTGTTTCCAAACATTGCTTATGTTTAATAAAAATGGATTTGCTAATAAATATAACCAAGGGACAGTTGTTGAAATGAGCAATTATAGCTTATAGGAATCCTAGCAACCAGACTGGTGATTATTTGAACAGAGTTATTGATGTTGCTGGTCAAGTTCTGTCACGGTGGATGGCAGAATAATGAGTGAACTGTGCCCACTGTGTTGCGTGGTGGAAGGACTCAGACGTGAGAGAGCACGAGAGAGTTGGTAAGCCACACAGTTAATCTCAGAATGCTCCTAATGGAGTTAGAGTCCACACCAATATGAACTCGCGTTCTGAACACACACACAGAAAGTATATAAACGACTCCTGAGAGTCAAAGTACTCACGGTACCGGAGATGAAGGATTTGAGTTGATTAGGGAAGAGGATTCGACACGCGGGTGTGAAGTCAGGTAACTTCAATGTCTGTGTGATGATACTACACTTACCTCCTGTTTATATACTTTACGTGAGTCACTTCCGGTGCCGACTGACGTCACGTGACCTGGTGTGCGTAACAAGTTCACATTAAACTGGACATTTGTTGGATATTGGACTTTCTCATTTCAATTTCTCATGAACAAAATGCCTAAAAAATGATCAAAGCTCAACTTTTTTCTCTCAGTAAAAAACAGAGAACTTACTGGTGGTGAATTGTCCAGCCACTCTTGCTGTGGAGAGTGACCCATGTTTTTTGATCTTCACTGTTATGCTTCACAGATCCCTCAAACCCAAACCTGACTTCTCTTTAGCATGTGAAGGTCCTGCAAAGTAGGCTTAAAGGACGTCACTCCAAAAACATACACAGTAAAAAGTGACCTATTCTGAATGTCCTTTACAAGTAGTTAGAAGCTTCAGATTTCTTTTACAGGCTCCTAAATCAGCTGCTAAATCACCACTGTATGCTTGGCACTATCTAATACAGTAAACATGCTGTTTCTCCATTAAACAGTGCCTTGTGAAGGCATATCCACATTTGGCTGTGTATAACAATGTTCACCTGCTACCTAGAAGGTATTTCACAACATGTAAAATGTCACAGTGCATTTGACTTGGAACCACAGCCATGCTATGTGAATCTACAGCTTGGGCTAGAGGTGAATCCACCCCATCTAAGCCCATTCATATTTATTTTACAATTTGGTGGTGCTAGTCTTTGTAGATCTATGAATAATAAAGGAGATGTGAGTGACACTGATTGTCTCTTTACAATGGCACCTGTCAAGGTGTAATATATTAAGACAGCAAGTAAACAGTCAGTTCTTGAAATTAATGTGTTAGAAGCAGGAATAATGGGCAAATATAAGGATTTGAGTGACTCTAACTAGGGCCAAATCATGATTGACAGATGACTGGGTCAGGACATCTCTAAAAACATCAGATCTTGTTCAGTGTTCCAGTATACAGTGGTTAGTACCTACCAAAACTGGTCCAACTCATTGAGACATGTGGGGAACAAAGGCCAGCTCTATGTTCTGATCCCACAAAAGAGCTGCTGTAGCACAAATTGCTGAAAGAAGTTTAGTTTGCATGTGTTAAAAAGGTGTATCATCCAGTTAGCATCAGAAGAAGGTGGCCTAGTCTAATAATGTTTTATTATGTAGATGGCCAGGTGCGTGTGCCTCACGTACTTGCGGAAGAAGGTAATCTGCTGAAAGCATTGCTCTGGGCAATGTTCTGATGGGAAATCTTGGGTCACGGCATTCATCTTAATGTCATTTTGACACATGCCACCTACCTTACATTGTTGCAGACCAAGTACTCCCCCTCACGGCTATGGTATTCTCTATTGGTAGTGGCCCCTTTGAGCAGGATAATGCGTGCTTCGACATTCCATATATTGTTAAAGAATGGTTTGAAGGACAAAACAAAGAGCTCAAGTGGTTGGCCTCCAAAATTCAAATAAATCATCTATAGGCGGTGTTGGAGAAAGTTGGAAGGCCCACCTCGGATCTTCTGCTACCATCTTGTTACACAGCACACAGAGATTATCTCCACCAGGGGGGCCTAAACAATATTAGTATTGTGATTGTGTATGATTGGTGGATAATATAAATATATGATCACTTTCCTCTCCAGTACACAGATCTTTAACACTGAAGTTAAAATCAACAGTAATAGCAAAGTTAATCTTGAATGTATGATTTTCACCATTTCTTAAGGTTTGTATATAAACCTGGAAGCCTGGTTCAGACTGGTAAGAGAGAACAAGAGTGAAAGCTAAGCAGTGGACATGCGATTCCAGATGTAAACTCTTCTGAAAAAAAGGAAAATCAGCATTAATACATTTGGGTTTTAGCCTGGAGTTTTAACCCATTAGATGCAGGAACAGTTGCAACAGACAATTCAAAAGCAGATCATATAAAAATGATGACTAAAGTAGCATAATCAACTGAATAAAAGCAATGCAAATAATAGGATTAAGAAGAGAAAGGTCATTTGAATGAGTTGGTTCCTCCCTCTCTCTCCATTTCCCTCCAGTCCTGTCTTAAAACCTCTCCCTGCAGGGAGGCTGCCATGCATGTGCAGGCAAGCAACCAAGGTTGGCTGTAGAGACCAGGTAATCAGCTCTGAGAAATTATAGCAAGAACGAAACATGGACTAAACGCCGCGCATCTAGACATAACCTGCTTTATAGAGTAAGTTTCGCCTGGCTGTATTTTAGCTGAAAACCTGGCCAAACAGAAACGTGACTCTGCATCAGGTACGAATTCTCTCCACCTCTGAAAAGCTGCTGCAATGTTACTTTTCATCTCAGACTCAGTCTAATTCAGTGTGGGGGAGGCGTTGCCTGCAGCATGTGGACAAACCGTGATTGACACTCCATCAGACACTCCTTGTGGCTCTGATTGGTTTTGATTTAGTTGTTGTTGATTCTTGCAAATAGCATTAAGAATACTACTTGGAGACAGAAGAGCCTGAATTTTAATGACTAACTTTCTCATATAGTACTATAAGGACATTTTTAGCAAAACTGACAAAAAAATTTTATTTTGATATGGCTTACCTGCTGCAGCTTTAACTAAGTGTGAAAGCAAACCATTTGGCTCCTAAAGGGCAATCCAAATGCATTTGTCATTGCAAGCAGAGCCTGTGGCAGCTGTTGATAGAGCCACAACGGCAGCAGCACTCTCTCCATCCTTACCTGCGCGCTGCCATTTTAAGCTTTAAGGAGTAATGAGCAGCAGAAGGCACAATATTATTCTTTTCCCAAAGTATCAACTTTTGGGACCAGAACGTATACTTCACTTGATAATTAATGACACCAGACAAACAGCAGCTGATTGAGCAAGTCACTTCCATTCTAATTCACCATCTGCTCCTCCAGCACAACACAACGCTAATTACCTCAAGTGCAGCAAAGATATGTTTATTAATTAGAACGACTAAGGAAAAGAAAAAAAAAACACTTTTAGGGAGCATCAAACTAGTGAGGATCAAGTGAAGTGTCGGGTGTGAGTGCGGAGGTGCTGAGATGGCGCGGGTGGCGGGCGTTATTGGTGAGCTTTGCGAGGAGAAGTGCGCTTCATGCCCCCAGGCCAGCACTGGCCTTTCAGAATGCTGCGGCTGGCAAGTCTTGCTGCGCCCCAGGGAACGTCAGCAGAAAGTCAGGTGGCTGTGGTGACTGAGGTGACCGCGGGGACGGCCAGCTGACACAGTCAGTTAGGATGCAGAGAAGTGGATGGGATGTTCTTTTTGTCAGTGCATTACCTGAGAGGGAGAACGAGGAGAGTGATGGAGAGTGAAATATATTTAGATGAAGAAAGAGAGAAGCCGAAGATGAAGAGGTTGAAGGATTGACAGCAAGGGAAAGTGGGAAGAGTGGGGGTGGTCTAGGGCTGGAGGTAAATATTAACTCGAATTGACACCGCTTCTCAGTGGTTTATGGGCTTGGGCGATGTGGCTTTTTAATGGAATAATTATGTGGAAGCTTGTCACACTCACACTGAATAAAACATGCAGATGTAATGATGCGAAAGCATTTGCTATATCATCAGTAATTTGGTAATTATCAACAGTCATCAATACTCATTAGTAGGTAATATTGGACATTTGTGTGGCCTGAAAATGACAGGCACTGACAAGCCAGATGACTTAATTTGCACTTTTAGACAGCAGTTCACTGAATGTTTTCACCCTAATATGCAGACATGTTCTCTTCAAGCAAATACACTAAATGCCAAATATATTTTAGAGTATATATATATGTATATATATATTAGTGCTTAGTGCTGGGCGGTTAACGGCGCGAGATTCTTAATTCTTAATGATTTCTGCCGTTCTGCTTGTGCTGACCCATCACAGTGGTCCTGGCTTTGTTTGTTGAGGTACCAGAAATTAGCTCATGGTTGTCAGTGCTGCTTCATAATACAGTGCAGTGCTAGGATTTTAAGGCATCCTTGCTTGCAGTGTACTGGGGGACTTAACTGTAGAATGCGTTCAGCATGTCCAAGCTGTCTATTACAATATACAGACAGCCATGCCATAATTACTTGTTAAAAATACTTTATGCCTTAATCCACGTGCTAATAGCATAATTAAAGTGGTGTTTCATGAGCTTGGTAATCTTCTATGATGAGGCTTAAAATTCAATTAACCCCATTTTAACACTTTTGTTTCAACTTTTTCTAGAGGGCTAATTTGCTTCAAACTTAACTTTGTTTCACACTAAATGCAATTATCGCTTGGTCTCTAAATATAAGCAAGGGTTGTTTATCTCCTGGGCACACGTATTTGCATTGGATTTTTATCGGATAGGATGTCAGGATGGAAGGCTGTGAAGATGTGAGCTTAGACAGAAATTATGGAAATGCATGTAAAAAGTGTATTTACATGCATTCATCAAATCCCATTTAAACATATAGAAATACAGTCAGTATATCTCAACTTAAATTGTGTTCTTGTGAAAGAGCTTAAATGATTTCAGCGTCATCCTTCTTTACGGTGCTTCTGACATCTTGTGGAAAGAAGTTTTCCATGTTCTTGCAGAGAAGGTCGTCGGGCCAGCACGAACCTCGCCTCCTGAAATCAAGCCAAGAGTTTCACTGGTGTCTTTCAAATTAGCATTGGACGTGAATGCCGTTTCCAAGCAGATCAGACAGTGTGAAGGACAGAGCTGTCTTCCATTCAAGCACAACACTCCCCCACTGTCACGGGCACGCTGCTAGGCCTTGCAGTTTCCACACTTTATCACTGAAATTAATAGCCCTCAAACCAGTTTTATCACACATGCAGGCCCAGCTCTTTACTAAAAAGTCTTGTCAGTGCCATGGCTAAGGAATGCGCAGTTGCCAGGCAAGATCAACATTCTGGATTTCGCACCAAGAAATACTTTTTGAGCTAATTGTCACTAGCTGTTACGGATAATTATACACATCATTATTGTTTGAGACAAGGTTAAGGTTGTGCTGTGATAATAAAGCAATAAGCCACGTGAGGACATGCTTTACTGAGGTGTTATTAGCCACAATGCCTCATTGCTTTTATAAGGTGGCAGCACAAAATATTCTAAAATACACACTTTATCAGGAAAAGTGATTATTAATGTTATTAATAAATGATAATTGCTCTGCCAGGAAATGCAGTTGGTTTAATGTATGTTGTTTGTTTAATTCTCCTTACATAGTGCACTATATAAGAATTAAAATACTGTCTTCTGTACCCACAAAGTGCAGAACATGTCTAATAAATAGCCATGTGGGATTCAGCCACATGTGCACATTTCCACATTGGACAAATTATGCACTTGGGGTATAGAAGCCAGAATTGTATTAATTTACAGAGCACACTATGTAGAAATAAGGGAACCACCTGAGATTCTGCTACTTAACGGAGATCTCATTAAAACTTTGACATGTGAAGAGACATGTTTGCTTCATGTTGCAGTTTTTAGTGAAGCATGTGTTTCTTTAATTCAGACCTTATGAAATTAAAAGAGGAGCCTTTTGCCATTTTTCAGCTTTCCAGCTACTTCTGGTCAGAAAAGCATGTTGTCATCCTTTCTGTTTCTACTTTCATGTTTATTTTGTACATCTATCTGTTCATTTGGCAGTGTAGTCAAGCGGCATAACAGTCAAAAATCAACCCATTAATAGCAGGGTGCTTTTAAATGACATTGAGCATTAAGATTTAAGTTGTTGGAAAACATTTTACAGTGTCTCAGCTAATCAGATGATATGAAGAGTAGTTATCTACTGGATATATGTATACATATGGACAAGAATAAGAATTGCCATATAATTGCCTCCTCTTAATGCCACCCGTATATGAACCTTTGTGGTAAAGTGTTAACAAAAACGTACTGTAAATGTTTGTTAACAAAACAATATCATTTTCCTCTGGAAAAATCAGTCAGGACCTGCCAGAAGACAGAATGCGTTGCTATGTTCTCGCCACAGCAGAACAAAAGCAAGTGCATAGGTTAGTCGTGAGCTATTTTTACTGCGGCCCGAGAGTGTGGCAGGCAAGGCAAAAGGGGAGGACATTTTTGGGGGCCGTTCGGGAGCGTGAAACGGCCTGCGTTAATCATCCGGACAGCAGAGACATTAACTGTGCATGAAGCCAAGTCTCTGGACATCACACCGCAATGTACACTCCTCATATAGAGGCGAGGCGAGGGCAGCAACACTGGGATTCACACGCTGCTGCTGCTGCTAGACTGAGTGCTATTGTAGCTCGCAGCAAAGCCACTCGACCACTTTAGCCGTGGTGCTATGGGAAAAACACCCGCACAACACATTGCAGCGAAAATGTGCGCAGGAACCTCTCCAGCTTTCTGTTTTACACTGTAGCTTCCGAGCCACGTTTCTTAAAATGTTACCAACTGTCATCACACCGTGTTTTCCGCACTCTTACGTTCAGTATAAATATGGCAGACAGCTACGGGACTACTGATCGCCACATTCGTAAAAGTTACGGCGTCTTTTTTCAATAGATCTATTATTTGAAGCTTTCATTCATACCTGTAGGGAGCTGGGTCACACCTTTTGTGAGTATTTTCAGCATCGCTGATTCGCCGTGACCTACTTGGAAAAGCTGGAAGGCAGAGTCCATGTGCATGGATGCGCTGAATCTTGTCATTTTTTTTTAAAGATTACAATTTTGGCCCAGTCGGAATGGCCAACCGCTCACAGCTCCACCACTCAGGAAAGTTTCCCAGCGTACTCATATCTCTGTCATTTTACTAATATGTACTGTACCATACACTAAACTGAAACATTTGCAGGGCCTAAATCAAATTCCTCTCTTTTCCTGCTTTATAAATGTACAATTTACTTCTTATTCTAACCAATTTAGTCATATATCTGTTATTTATAGCCACCTACTCGACTTGCAAGAGTTGAGCCCCCTTCATTTCACACACTGAAGTTATAAGGAGTGTTTCAGGCCAGACTACAGTCTGAATAAGCCACAATATCATATATGTCATTAACTTGTATCACTTCTAAAGACACAGCCTTTTTAATTCTAAGAAGTAAAAGGCAGTTGAAAGTGGTCATGAATAAATTAATTATGATGGTTTCTTTGCAAATAAATGCACAGTAAGGCATACGTAGATCTCATAGTAAAAGAAAAAAGGGATAAAAGGGATAATTCGGCCCCTTAAACAGCTTTGGTCAAATATGGTATTGTGGATAAGCAGTAATATTCAATATCAGCCATCTTCAAGTCAATATGTGACTGAAGATTATCATTAGCATTCATTAGAAGTAACTTAAATGCAGTGCCCCATATCTGAGCCCATGTCTGTTGCATTTTCTTCCCATTGTCAGCCGTATTAGCAGAGTTTTATGGTGGTGGCAGGTGCCTGTCAGGCTGATGGCACGTGTATAATAAGCGTCTGCTTTGTGATGGATGGCTCACCTGTCACAGCTTCGCCTTGGGGGCATCTTTTTCAGCTCAGTCTCATGCTCTCTTTGGGAAGAAGATTTGGTAGCACATTCTATATTCACCTAAAATAAAACGATGACTTTCCAGTCTTTTACTACTGTAGTGTATTTTAATTTATGTTTTTCGCAGAACCGTTTATATTTTAATGGAATTAATGCAGCTCTACAAGACCAACCCCAGATGTCTTTTTTCACACTTTTTCACACAAACACACAGGCTGTCATAATCATTCTATTCACATTTCAAATGACTTGATATAGTTTTGGTGGCATGATGAAAATGTATATTTTAAATATGCTTCCACTGGTCTCTCTTACAGTAATAAAAAGAACCTGAGGGACCGTTTACATGCATTCTTTCCATAGTTTTAATGGAATCTTGTTTCTTTTTTGATCTCTAAGAGATTTGTTGTTGTTCAGTCCATTTTACGTCCTTGTACTTTTTAAAAATCTTGATTAGTCATCAATTTGGTGACAGTTACTTGATTTACTGATATAATATAGCTCGGGTGCATGTGCACACATGCACATACAGTTCTTCCTCAGAAGCAAAGCTGAGTTTGGCTTCTGGTGCAGATGCAAAGCTGAGCTTTTTCATTTATACCGGGGGAAAGGGTGTGTGCAGATGTGATTTAACTGCAGTGCTCCGCTCTTACAGGGCAGATAAGGAGAGGTATGATCTTGTTGCCAGATTTGTTTTGGGCCTTGGATAATAGACTCGGCAAGCAGATTCAGTAAAGGAGTGCGGAGCCTGTAATTGTCTCTGCTGCAGTCTGGGCTGCACTGAAATTCAGGTATTGAACTTTGCACATGCTGGAAAATGAATAATTCTCCAACTCGATTGAATGCACAGGTACTTCCGTATTCCGAAGCTGGCAAATATCAGGAATGGGAGGTTTTTATGCTGCCTTAGCACAACTGGTACAATTACGTTCATAGAGTTCCGAAAGCTTTTGCTCATATGTAGGGATAGGATTCTTGATTATGCTTTATTGCGTTTACCTAACGTATCATACAAACAGAACAGTCTGTTGTCGAAAATAAATGCCATATCATTTTTATGTTGATATGGCTCAGCCCTAGAATACCAAATATTATAGATTCTGCAAGGAATTCGTCTCTGGATAATACCTGTTTTGCAAACAGAGCAGGCTGTCTGAATAGCAGGCTAGGCCTATTTTCTTGTACACTATCATCAGACGTAAAGAACGGAGAGAGAGAAACCTGCACCCGTTCACGAGGACCAAGAATTAAGGTGTTATGTGGCTTTTATGTTTCCTAATAAGCCCCTAAGGCACTAGAACATTACAGCCTGCCGTTTTACAACCGACGATTGCCAGAGCACAAGGGGTTCCAGTAGAGATTTAATGCCAGGGAATATCTTTATATGGTCTTAACATTTCGCTGTATGTTCGATGCAAAGTTGTTCTTCTTGATTCCTCTCCATAATCATTTGCCTGATAAATAGGGGAGTGTTCCTTAGCACAGAAAAAGGAGTATGACTGGCATCTTAATTCGCGACTCTGGACATTGACAGCGTTATCTCCAGGTCTATCTCTGCGGAGGTGATGTCTTAATCATGTCACGCTAGGCGAGGGTGAAAGATCCACTCTAAACACATGGTATCTGCAAATGAAGAGCCCCTTAGAATGGCACATTTAGAGGTCCTGGAGAATGTAGATCTCAAGCCGTTCGTGATGGGTCCTCTCGAAAAAGAGCACTGGGTCAAGTTTGCTATACTAATACTTAAAAAATAAGGGTGATAAAAGTGGTTCTTTGAAGCAATGTCATAGAAGAATTCTAATGCTCTTTTGAATTCCTAAAAATGGCTTAATGATTCTTTTATGTTTATGGAAATTACTTTTACCTGTGAACTTTGTGAATGTCTTTTTACCACATAAGACTTTTTCCACATAAAACTGTACATTGAAACCAAAACATTTAAGTACCTTTAGAAGTTTTAAGATTGAAGACTCATGTTGTTTTAACCACTGCACTATATTTCACTATGAAACAAGAACTACAAGGCTTATTTCTTCTCCTTCATTGTCTTCTTGATCTTCTCCTTCTTCTTCTTCTTCTTCTTATTATTATTATTATTACTATGATTATTATTATTATTATTATTATTATTATTATTATTATTACTATTATTATTATTATTATTATTATTATTATTATTATTATTATTTGCTTGTCTTCTGCTTGAATGAATGGACGGAATAACTTTTTGGTGTTGCTTAATTCTACCTGACTACATTAAAACATAGCCATCTTCCAGGCTGCAGTCATTCTTGTGGTCCAGATTTATGGATCTTTTACATGAGGCAAACCAAAACGAACTTCTCATCTTGTAAGTTTCCACTTGCAGGATTCTCAGTGTGAAGCTTTCTGCTTTTGGAAGTTAGAAGCAGGCAGACCACGTCTCAGAGTATAGTCAGTCGAGCGTGACCATTGATTTGATGCTCTTCCGTGCTGGTAAAGTTGCCCTTTTAAGCTGATCTGAGACGTGTTTTTGGAGAGTGGTACAACTGGCTGAGTTTATTCCTCACAATTTTCTTTAAGGACAAAGTTCACAGAGTGTGTTTTATCATGTTTTCATTGGTTTTCCACACTACAACCAGCCACTCGGGTTGTTTGTATATTCAGCTGTGTATCCAAGAAGTGAATGTGGAGCTCCACATATTTCCATAAATACTGTGACTCAATATGAAGTGTACTGCAGTGCATGCCATATACAATGGCATGGAAAAGAATTTGCCCTGGTACCACTACAATAAGACCAATACTATACATGGTTTATACGTTACTGTTAATTAGGTTGTAGACAGTAATAAGCAATAATAAGCAGTGATAAATTATAAGCAGTAATAAAACTATAAGAGTTGTCATACATTGATGCAGACTTGATCTTTGGCAAGATCTCAGATCTTGCTGAGCTTATCTTGCCTCTTTCTCCAGCTTCATCAGGTATTTGTTAACATGCTGCTACCATTAAAACAACAGATTTTGCCAAAAAGTTAGCCTACTTCAATGCATGACAACTGTCATAACTTGTTTATAACTGCTTATTAATGCTTTATAAACTGTCTCAAACTAACAACCTAATTATATATCATTTAGAAGCCCTTTATAAGGGTAGGCTTGTAGTAAAATGGTACCTTTACTCCTTTATCGCAATTAATTTCAGAGCTTCAGACTGAATTTAATATCAGGCAGTGACAACCTATGTAACATTTCGTCCCTGATTTGTGTTCACATGATCCATGTGCTCACATAGCATCTTGTATTTTGTATTAGTCTCTGCCCTGGCCCAGCCCTCTTGTTATCAGGTTCTCCTGAGTCTTGTTGTTGTCTCTTCCCTTGCCCGGGCATTTCTATTATCTTGTCATTACATATTCATGTATTCATATATTTATATTTTTGTGTTCTAGCTTTGTGGAATCTCTGTGAGTAGTATCATGTTTTTGCCCGGCTTGTGTCTATATTAACCCCTATAACTTTGCTGTTTCTGTTTTGGACTTTGATTTATATAGTGTTTTGTTTTCTTGGGATTTTTATTATGCACATACATCAAGCCTGCAACCTCATTCATTACACTGTGTTTAAATGATTATTTTATTTACTGGAGGAAAAAGTCATTTAACACCAAATGCCAATTTGTGATAAAGGACACAAGTTTCAACAAAATTTTGTAGCTGGGGTCACTTAGATTAGATATGATCAGGCATGATTGCTGCCAGTCCAAAAACATTCTATTAATATGAAGCAGGCTAAAGTATCTCACCAAGCAGAATACATGCTGCAGTCAAAAGTAATTCCAGAAGAGATAAGAATGTTATTAGTGTTATTTTATTCCACCCGGCGCCACTTCTCCTCTCAGCTCTTTTGAGATATTGGTACTGTTCCAGCTCTGACACATGTGTTATGTCGCCTCCGTTGTGCTTGTATATAACTTTTTGATCAGGCTATCGGGGGCTGAGTAATTATCATTTCAAGTTTGGAAATTTGTGGGCGAGTTACCTTGAGAATGATTACGGCGAGAGAGCGGACGGCAGCGTCACCTTGGAAGGGAATATGGAGAGATCCATTGACATTAGTTAGACTAATTTGAAATTAACTGTTGTCTCTTCTTTGCATTTTTGTCCACCCATTCCCAGCCATTCTTGATGTTATAAACTCTTACTCGGAATATAAGCTATACCCTATGCAATATACACAAATGCTGGTGTATTAATACTATTAAGTACATTTCTAACAACACAAATAGTGGTTAGGAGTAGACTTATGTTATTGCACATAATACGGATCAGCAGTATTATTCTCACAAAAAAGCATTCTAGTGGAAATATATCAGTCTAGAAAGGGTTACAAAGCCATTTCTAATGCTTTGGGAATGCAGTAAACCAAAGAGTCCTGAGAGCCAGCAAATGGAGCAAACATGGAGTGGAGGTGAATCTTCCTTGAAGTGGAAGAAGATGACTCCATTGAGGTCATAAAAAATATCCCAGATGAACATTTAAAAAACTGCTGGTCTCGCCTTCCACAGATAAGGTCACCATTCCTGATTCTACTGATGTGACCACTGAAGAAACTAGGTTAATATCATATTTATGAGAGACTTTTGAAATAATATTCTGTGGGCTGATGAGTCAAAAAAGTAATTTTTGGATAAGAGTTTCTCCATTATATGTGGATTAAAGCAAAGACACCATATCACTATAAGACCATTAAACCAACAGTCAAACGTAGTGTTGGCAGTGCGATGGCGTGGAGCCGCTTTGCTGCTTCATAGAATGAACAATATGCCATAACTCACTGAACAACGATTTCTGCTTTGCCAGAAAAAAAAAATCTTTAGAGGAATATCAAAAAAACAATAAACCAAAATATAACAAGTCCACCTCTGAATGTCTCATAAGCAATAAAATGAAGATTTTGCAGTGGAGTAATCAAAGTCCTGATTTGAAAACTGTAGAGGTACTGTAGAAGGACCTCAAATAGACAATGCATGCTCAAAGCTCTGCAATGCGACTGAATTAAAGCAATTCTGCAAAAAAGTGGACCAAAACTCATCCACACCAACGTAAAAGACTACTTTCTAGTTATAGGCAGCCATGTTGCTGTGCCGCAATGGAGCGATTACTTTTTCACAAGTCATGCAGAGTTTGCAAAATGTTTTTTCCATGAATAATTGTAATTAAAAACACTATGTGTTTCCTAGTGTTCGCCTTGTCTTAATACATTTTCATGAAGATCTAAAACAATTTAGTACAAAAAAAAACTCAGGAGTGGAAATATCTTTTCATGGCACAGTATCTCATCATGCCTCTGGATTTAATCTTGTTTCCTGATGTACCCTAATACTTTACTTCTGTTTTATTTAGAACATTTCATTATTATTGTGAGAGCATTCTTTAAAGATGATTAGCTCGTCAGTGAAGCAATTGAACACTGAAAATGATTTTTTCAAGAGTGATTTAAACACCCTTGTGTGATTTTGCTGAAATTGTCATTGGCCTTACATGGCAAATAAGAGCCTATCAGCCTGTGAAGAGAGGATTTAGTTTTGATTAAAAGCTTATCATCTTGTTGTATCACTGCTAATGTAGCAAACAAATTGTTCTTCAAAGTCATTCTGTCATTATGGCCGCCGCACACAGGCAGGCTTCAGAAAAATTAATTTTCAGCCCACTGGCAGCCAAGGGCGTTAATATCTGAGCAGATGCATATCAACAAAGTGTTATCAGCTGTATCAGCATCAGTGATTTGGAGAAAGATTATCTCAGAAGCGAAACACTTTAGGTGTGTTTTCAGTGGCCTGTGCTTCGGCTTTACACTTAGCTCATAATGAATTCAGGATGTTAATCCATTATTTATGCATTTTAATGTCAACTAATGCTATTTCCCCATAGTTTCATTAAAAGGCACCCACAGATTAACTAAGCTACAGAAATCAATTTCCTAAAGCATCCTTTTGCACCATTTACTGAAAATGAGAATGAGGAGAGGGAAGCCATCCTTTGAGCCAACTGGCTAGATGTCTGTGGCTCCTGTGGCAATTCAGTTGAAAGATTGAAGGATCTGCTTCATTTACTCAAGACTGGTATTAGCTGTTAAGAAAGACTTACAGTGGTTTCAGATCTGCAGTCACGTTGTGGCTGTAAAAGTACTATAAGTAAAGATGTATCAGTAGTTGCTCAAGTCACTACTCATCAAATACATTTACTTTTTCCTTGCTCTTACAAACATATTCAACAGGAACTCTCTAAATTGGAAACTGCCCTGGTCCTGGAGATCTACCTTCTTGTGCAGTTCCAACCACAATCTGTTCCAGTTTATTAACCTCTTATAAGTCTTTGACTGGCTAGATTAGGTATATCCAATCCACAGTTGCAGATCTCAAGGAGGACGGCTGGTGACCACTTGATAACACCCTGTTAAAAATGATTTCTTAAGTAAAGTTTAATACTGAACCTGGGCAAGTCAAGGAACCAGTTGGCTGTTTAATTAGTTGTTTGTGTAGATAAATGTATAATCTGTTAAATATGTTTTTTTTTAGTATAGAATAAGGGTACAGGGTTCCAGATCAGTTTAACAACCATTGCTTTATAGAACCCTAAAGTGTAGTGTTTTGGTCTTTTTCCATAGTGCAGTATGATGGTTAATAACATAAATCTAGAATGGGATGCCCAACTCCAATCTTGGAGGCCCAATTTCTGCCCCAGTTTGATAGTCCCCCTCCTCAAACAGCCTCACTAATTGCTTTAGTATGTAAATCAAATGTGCCAGACATCAGTACTCCAGGATCTGTTGCTGGGTCAAGCACCTGTTTCAATGTTTAATTGTTGCTTGTGAAAAAAGGCAGGGTTCTCAGGAGGTTGTGTGATTTACGATGTCACAATGTTTACTGTAAACACAAGCAACATTATCAGCCATGAAGGAGCTTCAGATTGTAAGCTCATTTACTGTGCATTGGACTGCACCCGTATGTGTTTTTGGTAGATATGGCGGTTGCTTGACTCAAGCAATAATATGGCGATTTTGTTGCAAGTGTGTTTGACCAATCAATGCTCTGCACTATTTCTTGTTCAAATCATATATCTGTTCACTACCCTTGGTACCCACACAGCAAGGGTAACCAAATTCAGTATGGATACTGTATGGTTCACATGGCAGTGTTAATGACTATGTCAAGTGGAAAAGCACTGTTTGACTGAATAGAGTTATTTGCTTGAATTGAATTTGACAGCTTGAATGGTAATCTGTCTTAACTTATTTATAAAGATTTACAATTTGTGAGCATTGCATGATGTGGCCACTGCAAGAGAAAGCTGAGAGAAACAGATGATTATCTTGGGGGTGAAATTCAGCCATTCTCTGGCCCATTCAGTAGCCCTTCAAAAACTGCAGATTTAAACTTTATATAATTATTGTCTACAAGAACACTGATGGCCAGTTCTGACATTGTAGCGAAAGCCAGAGTGATATTAAATGACATGACTGATGCTTAGAAACAGAAGGCAGCAACAGTGGAACACACATGCTTTTCTGATGTGAGTGATTCCCATATGACTGCAGGAGAGGGCTCATTGGCTCCCACAGTGTTGAATTCTAGGACATCAAGAACATCTGAGGAGACCTTCATTCTTTCACTCGAGCAAACACGCACATGCACACACACACACACACACACACATACACACACATACACACACACAAACACACTCCTGTTTTAGTGCTTCCTGGAATACACTCCAGTGTAAAATCAATTCACTAAAAATATGTAGACACTTTGGATCAATGAAAGAGATCACTCACATTCCTTTGTTCTTGTGCACTCAAAAATGGCATACATGTACAGTCAAGCCTGAAATTATTCATACCCCTGGCAAATTTTGACTTAGTTACTTTTATTCAACCAGCACGTTTCTTCTTGATTGAAAATGACACAGGCCTCTCCCAGAAGATAATAAAACAATGTACAAGAGGCATCATTGTGGAAAACAAAATATTTCTCAGCTTTTATTTACATTTGAACAAAAAGTGGCATGTCCAACATTATTCATACCTTTTGCAAACTGTCACAGTCTGTGGGAAAATACCAGTGGAGACATGCAAAAAGTTTGTCAACAATTATAGGAAGCATTTGATGGCTATAAAAGCTAATAAAGGCTTTTTGGTTGATTATTGAGAACGGTTGGACATGTCACTTTTTGTTCAAATATAAATAAAAGCTGAGAAATATTTTTCTCCACAATGATGCCTCTACTACATTGTTTTATTATCTGTCATTTCCAATCAAGAAGAAGCTTGCAAGTTGAATAAAAGTCCAAATTTGCCAGTGGTATGAATAATTCTGGGCTTGGCTGCATATTTGTGTGTGTGTGTGTGTGTGTGTGTGTGTGTGTGTGTGTGTGTGTGTGTGTGTGTGTGTGTGTGTGTGTGT
>JBBPDC010000011.1:12801080-12820327 GCA_037974485.1 Hemigrammopetersius urotaenia | reverse complement strand
TGGGTCTGCCTCTCTCTCTCTCTCTCTCTCTCTCTCTCTCTCTCTCTCTCTCGCTCTCTCTCTCTCTCGCTCTCTCTCTCTGTATTATTGGTCAGCGCCACTCACTACAGATGACTACAGAGCTTATCTTAATCCTGGCTATAATTAATATTCCACATCCCTGCATCATCCCCTCGAATGCATATAATGAAGTGGCAAACTGTATACCTCCACTTCACTGAGAAACAAAGATTGAGGATTGCTGGAGAAAAAAAAAACAGAACACAGACACATGTGACAAACAAAAAGTCCCAACTGGAAATGAGAAAAAGAGAAAAAGGAGTGAAACGCACAAAAACAAGCCTTATCCTTGGAGGCCGCTCTCAGTGGTATTGGAAAAATGAAATGGGGGATGAAAAAAATGAAAACAAAAGAAAACAAAAAACAAGCTTTCTACCCATTTGACCAGCCAAAGACGCATCAACTATTTTTTCCTTGCCCCTGAATGCAATCATTTCGGAATTGATTTTCATGGCTGAAGGAGAAATAATGGGAACTCTTCTAATGTAGAAAATGTATGTGTTCCTTTTGGTTAACCAGTACAGACCATATTTCAGGCTTGTCAGAGAGGCTAGTGGAGAAATCTCTCATCTTAGCCTGAGCTTCATCCCCATGGGAGCAAGGCAACTCATCACCTCCCCAAATCAATCATACAAATTCATCTGTTCGACCAGCTTACAGACAACTCACGTTTTTGGCACCACGCTAGGTAGGCCTCTGCTAAGCCGTTTAGAACATGAAACGTGGAACATGAGTCAAGCAAATCCTAAACATTTTCAGAGATGTAGTCTCAAGTGGGGCTAGATGAAGTAGCACCTGCCTACCAACCAACATGCTAGGGGTCCTGAGGTAACGGTGCCATGCCAACTTTTTGTGAAGCCCTTCAAACAAGGTGAAGATAGCTATGTGTGGCTAGTCCTGTTTTTTTTTTCACACTGATGAAAGAAATGCTAACACCAGGGCAGTGAACTGTAAAAGTCTGAGTCTATTTAGTTCAGCTTATTGATCAAGAGGTGTCTGTGTAACATGGCCTGAGTGTCATTACTGCACTATAAGAGCCAAGGTTTCACCGGCTTATTATCAGCACAGACATGTCAGAGGTTATTAATGATATCAACCCTTGGGGTGAATGAAACTATTGATTGACGTTGGATGCTATAGGATTGGGGTGAGTCTTGCCTGGTCTCCATCACATTGTATAGCCAAAAGCAAAAGAGGATGCCAGCGCTCACTTTTATCTCAGCTGCTTTCCCATGATCAAGGGTTCCTCCCTGATGTGAATAAAATATCCTGTTGTATTTTTCCTGATGATGGTGTTTCTTGTGATTTATTGTAAACTGAACTCTTTATAATGTTTATAATGGGAAATGTTGTGATTGTGTTCATTATCATTTTGTAATGATATTAAGTCCAAAACATTGGCTTAAATTAAAAAAAAAAAAGATCGGTAAAAAATAATGGTTACTTCTTAGTTATGCTCTTACTTTAAATTAATTGTTTACAGGCTCACTTTAATTGATTTAAATGTCGTTTATGTGAGTGTTTTAGAAGAACCTACCATACCCATGGTACATGCAGAGTAGAGTATGATTGATGTCATTTAGCACAAAAAACCTACTGGTATATTGTGTGAATTCAGGTGAAATATATGAAATGTTATTTGTTCTTTTACTATTTTCATAAGCACTGGTTTTTATCCAAGTCTATATTTACTTTTTAATAGATTTTCATTTCGCTTGTTTAATATGCTTTTGTTGAAGAGAACATATGGTTCAGACAGATGGTACACAAAGCCATGGTTCACAATGTGGGGTCCTTAACATATAGCCAGTAGTCTCTGATATCAAATTAATATGACACAGGTAAAATAAAGATAAAGCCTATCATTCCCACCTGATTTCTTCGGCACCAATGATGTATAAACTTTGACACAAGCCAATATCTCATCTACTTTGACTACACTCATTATTCACAAACTCTTGAATTAAAGGCATTCAATATAGCAAATCTAGCATCTCAAGACTGTCAGTACACTCAATATGTTTCACAGTTTTTCATTTATTCTAAAGTTTGACAAGCTGGCACAGACAAAACAACAGAAAATTGCGGATGATCTGAGTTCTCACAGCACAGTTAATATTCATAGTATGCCCACGTTTTTACGATAACAATAAAAAATCATCGTATCGCCCACCACTAACAGAAACACTAAATTATCCTCTTACACTAATTAGATAACCACCATGGGGAATGATATAAACATCTATATATGTGCATAAAGGGTCTGCTATTAATGTACTGGGAATCCGTGGCTGAAAATAGAGAACCCCTAAAATAACAGTACATAGTATTTCAGCTTCAAACACTGGATTTCAAGAGTGTTTTCTCCATTACAGCAGTCATCCTTTGTTACCTGTGCAAGAATTGACTGGAAATACTCAAATACTCTTTCTGCAGGTCTTCAGAATACCATGGAAGACAAGATTTGACACTATTAACAGTCAAGACATTAAACATAACCTGAAATCACTTCAAAGAGAAAACCAGACTCTGAAAAGACACAGGATTTTATAATATTATCCAGCAGTTTGCTCCTCTGCAAGCATGCAGTCGGACAACTCTGTGCCTTGTTGTCACTACAAAAAGGTCAAGTGGGACTCAAATTGACCAAAAGGATACGAGTCAGTGTTAAAGTACAGTGCGTTTTATGGGTTGCGGCTAGGAAATGCAGAGTGGGGAAGTCTGGAAGAACATTTTCTAGGCTGTGTCTGACAGATTTAGGGAGACAATGACGGTGTCTAAGAGGGAGGGGGTAAAGAGAGTTTGTCTGCATCAGGGTAAGAAGCCGGATGACAACCGCGCCCTTTATCTGACAAGCGGTCCCCCAAAATTCTGTCTAGATTTAAAATGGAAGCTATTATCAAATTGTGAAAAGTCATAGAATGAAAATATAGCACACACACACACACACACACACACACACACACACACAACCAAGCTAAAAGGACACACATGTTGGGCCCTGTCTTCTTCTTTTCCCCTCCACTTCATTTCCTCCGTTGGAAAAGTATCAGAACAGTTCAATAGTGCAACCCCAAAAGGTTACTTCCACAGTTATTCTTTCTTAAAGTGTCCTGTCAAAACTCGCCTGAAATGTTTTTGCTCAGCTGCATAGCTCCATAGCAGATTTGACAAGTTGAAGTCACCATAATTGCTTGGCTTCTGTAAGAATGCTCCTTGAGCCAGTGTATTTGAGGAGCAGCCTTATCTCCACTAGGGCACTTGCATTCTCTGTTTCTTTAAGGCGAGGACTGAGCTTACAGCGTTAGAGCTGTCAAAGTTGTCCACCCTTTCCGGGGCTCAAAAGTGCAACGAGTTATTAAAGAAATATACAAGAGAGCTCGGGCTATTGCAGTTACTGGCACGAATGAGTTTCGGACAAGATGTGGAGCCGAGCAGCTGACAGTACAAATCCGTTTACATGCTCTATTACTACATTAACAGTTTGTGTTAAGCAGCAGTTGCACAAAAAAATTCACATCTGTGTTTTCATTTATGGCTGATAGTGAAGTGTCAGGCCCCCCTAAAATAAATGTTTTCTTTTTACACACCCTGACAGTGGGCCACTCTCCTCAGAGTAAGAGTTCACCTTGTGAAATGTACAATATGGACAAATTTTGGGGACACCAGACCATTATACCAGCAGGGACTTTAATGACACTGCATTCAAATACAGGGACTTTAATATGGAGATGGTCCCCCCTTTGAAGCTATAACAGCATCCACTCTTCTTGGGAGGCTCTTCACAAGATTTTGTAGTGTTTCAGTGAGAATTTGTGCCCAGTCATTCTGTGTAGCATTTTTGAGGTCATTATGATGTTGGACGAGAAGACGTGGCTCTGGTTATGCTATGTTAATGGTCAATGGTCAAGTTGGAATTGGGAAGTTTACAAGTTTCAGGCAGCTGTTATGTCTTGGCCAGTGGCCGGTAGAGGCCGCTTTTCTATTGGGTTTATTTTGGGACTCTTATTTTGACATGGGTCTGTTTCTGTCTTGAGTGGCTTTGTCAGCTGTCTTGTGTTTCTGTTAAATGAGTGGGTCCTCATGGTTGGTTTATGGCCAAGTCTGTTTGTTAATTAAGTTTCAAGAGTTCTTGTTTTAGTGAGTGGTCAACCTGCTCCTCATGTGTCTTTTGTTTAGTGTGCTTTTGTTAGGCCCTTGTGCCTTTTTGCTTTTGTATGTGTAGAGTCTGTGTCTTTTATTATAAAAATCCACCAAACAAACTTGCACCTGCGCCTTGTCTCACTCTCCAAACACGGCAAGTCGTGACAGCAGCGCTCCAGTGATTTCGAGGTGCATTTCTGTGATGTCACCTGAATGTCAGTACCCATACAATAAGTATTCTTTTCTTGCTAAACAGCTATTCTGCTATTCTTGCTTGGTTTAACAGTCTTTATTTGTATATATATCTGAATACAGGGGGATACTTAAATATTCAAGGGTTCAAAATGTTTGATCAAACTGTGAGCTACCTGTTATCTGTTAATGGCGCACTAACCACCATAAATTGTTTGGCAGAACCTTTAATATGTGCTCAGCATTCAAGAAAGCTCTAGTTTGTTGTGTGTCCATGTTTTTCTGACTTCAAACGGTTGAGCTGGTGTGAGCACTTTGAGGTAGAAAATTATTTAACAGAGCTGAAAAAGTTGTCATGAAAGTGACCATTCTGTCACACATCAGACCACAGCGTGAACAGCACAAACTTTAACCTATTCGTCAAGTGAAGCACCAGGCAGCCAGGAACACAGTGTCCAGGGAGCAGTATCTTGCTCAAGGGCACCTCAGAGATGCTTAGCAGTCTTGGGAATCAAACCCACAACTTCCTGATCGCAAGGCAGCTACACAAACCACTAGGCCACCAGCTGCCCCTAAAGGGAACTTGATGCCTCTCTTGCCGTGACTCGGACTCCAACTGGGCTGCTGCGGCCAAAACAAAATACTAACCACTATATGATCTTGGTGAGCTATCAGGCAGTCATTATTGCAGCATTTGCTCAAAGCAGCAGGAGTGATGTCCCATCACTCCTGCCCATCTGGGCTTGAATTCATCCCATTTCAATTTTCTTTTTGTTTTGGGAAACCAACGTGTCTTGATTAGACACTTATTCTATCGTTTTAGATAGTACTGTAATATCATGGTTTCTCCAATGTTCACTAAAGCTTGCACGACCTGAATTGTATTCACTACAGTACAGTGTTATGTGAAACTGTTCAGGCTGCATGCCACTCGATGAGCAATACTCCATCTCTGTGTGGCCTCATCAATCCACTCTGCTCAGCACATGCTGGCTCTTTAAGTAAGAGATGTTTTCATGTCTGTGCCAGGGACTGATTGACACAGAATGATGATTTTGGCTGTTTGTGACTAAGCATTTCGGAGTAATACAGAAGTTTTCCAAACTTCTCTCTGAGACCTCTCAGAGAGCTCTGCAGCCCCAGTATGGATGAGGGAGATAGCTAAAACACGAGCACAGTGAATTGATGAGGCCACACAGAGATAGTATATTGCTCATCGAGTGGCATGGGGCCTGCTGCTACATACTAAAACATACATTTTCTCCTGACAGGTGTTCTCTTACGCTCATACACAGGAGGCACAGTTTGAGAACCTATTGCAGCTTCATCTAAATTTTAAATTGATATTAATTATTCATTTATGACTAATGCTGACTAATTGTGGGTCGTTTTTTTTTTTTGAGCCAATGTTGGAGGAAGGCAGAATGTAGAAAATCACAGCTGGCACGCTGAAGCTGACAGGGGCAACTCGAGAGTGTGTTGAAGGACTCTGTTGTTATTGCTTTTTAATGTTTTCAGCTGCAGGGTATTTTTTGGCCTCGGGCCCTTGCATTCAATTATAATCCAGTGCTGAGCACAAGACCCATATATGTTTGTGTCTATTGACTCCCATTAAGCTATTTACTGTAAGCGAATCGTTTCACTTATGTATTCTCGAACATTACTGAAAATATCCGATGATAAATTCACTTTTATGAATATGTTGCCAGGCTTTGTGGATTCAATTTGTATTTCACACATGTTAAAACATTAAGCGGAAAGAAGTATTAAGATTTTTCTGGTGTAACTCTGTGGTTTTTCTTCTTCTAGGCTTACTGATTGTCTGACATGAGCCTACAGATCTGTTTTAAAAGAGCAGATCAAGCAAAGCAATATTTAACAATATTTAGGGATGCATCAATAAAACATTTGTGGGCCAGTCCAAGTTTTCCAGTGTTTTTCATATACATAGCTTCAGATGCCAGTTCTGATACATAAACATTGATGGAATACATAAAATAAGACTACATCAACCAGGGGATGCATGATGAAAAATATAGTATTTGTACAGGGTATGTGCAGCACAATTATAAAATTGAGATACTAGTCAAGTAAATGTTATATTAATCAAGCACACAGTACAATGTGAAACCAACAATATTCAGGACCACTGTGCAAACCAAAATCAGAAACAACACAAGACTGCACAAGTGCAGGCAGGACAGGACTGCAAGAAAGAGTGCAAAATAATACAAAGGCAACAGTACAGTGTTCATTATGGTAGACTGTACAATGTAGTACATTAAATAACTTTAAAAAAGGTGGAAGTCACAGTGAATTTCGGTAAATATTGTTGTCTTATTGTTATGCTCAGAGGAACATACTGTAATATTCTGTTTATATTTTACACGAAACAAGATTCATGCACTTGTTGTTGGCTGAATTGGGAAAAATAATTGGGCAGAAGAGGACACACATTTATTCAATGCACTAAAATGAGCACATTTTGTTTCATGACTGTTTTAAATGACAGCTTAAAGGTAAGACTTAAAAGATGTAGGTGGTTTTCAGGTCCAAAATGTATGCCTATAGTGTCTAGCCTGAAAATGGAGACACTTTAGTGTAGCAGCCACTAATTATCTAATCGTCTGTACGAGGACAATCACTTTTATAGCAACTGTGCCAGTATCATTATGATTCTGACGTGTGCGTCACTACATTTTTTTAAAAATTGAGCTCAAATTGTATCCACATATACTATTCCCAAGAGCAGCTCATTTACAGTGTTTAAAGTGCCCCTTTATCCAGAAGCTCAGTTTCTAATTAGGGCTCTACACTGTAGACAAAATACCATTTTACAGATCTATCTATTGATTTTTCAGCATATTGAAAACACATCAGTGAAGCACTGGTTAGTTAAAGATACTGTAGTTAAAGATTAAAATGTAATTCATTTTTTGACCAAAATACAATTTTGTACTGTACACCCAAAGATCATGTATGGTTGATCAGAAAGCTCGCAGCACAGTAAAACATGGCTGGTTAGAGCCACATTTGCAAATTGCACAGTTTTGTGAAGGCCGATGTTGTTTTCAGGAACAGCAGCCCTAAGCAATACTTTATGAACTTGCCAAATGCCATTTGAACACTCACACAGTTTATATGACTACAGCCTTCAGTGGGGCACAATATAACTGTATTCAGAGCAAGCAGATGGTCCTGGGTGTTGAGAGTGATGCGTTGTCATCAAATGGTCAACCTTCTGCCAAAAAAAGCAAGAACCCAAGACAGACTGGGTACAACAGAGGCTTGAAAAACGAGTGAAGTCTGGACGATCTGCTCTCCTGCCCCTCCCTTAATTGCACTTCTCTCTCAGTGGACTGAAATTCATCCTCCCATCCCTCTGCTTGAGGAAATAGTGCCAGATAGTGCCTGCAGGCCCTGCTCCTGTCTTCTTTATGCCATAACTGTACTAGAACATAACGAGTATAGTGTGCAGTACGCAGTATATTTATGCAGTCCTAAATATCGTGTAAACATTCACAAAGTACCGTTCACAAAGAAAGGAGCTCTTTGCATTTCCTACATTTTATTGCATTTTATTTTTCATGACATTTCCATTTGTGTGTGTAACAAAACAATCGTCATTTTCAAACCTATTTTTTTTTGTTGCTGTGTCTCTGCTCTGAGGAGCAGTCTGGGCTAAAACATTCTTTATAACTTCAGTATGAGGAGTGCAGCTTAAGTGAAATAGATATACATGCATTTTTGTGGCATTGTGGAAAGTCATTCAAGTCACTCAGTTTCTGTATATGGACAGTATGAACTGGGGACTGAAGTCTTTGCTTTCAAAAATAGGGTTTTCCAAGATATGGAGTATGGATGTATTTGATATATTTGTTCTAGTGTGTGTGCGTGGGTGTATATAAAAGGTATGTGAAAGGTACCCCTGCTGTTTGTGTCGTACAGATGGTACAAAAGGGCCGGTCGAAAATTCTTAGTGATGCTAACTCTGGTCCAGAGAGTTTCCTCAATAACACTGTGATAGCACTGATCTAAGACCACATTCTGCCCCACTAATTTAATAAATATTAAACAGAAAACCACTGATAAGAACTAATGGCAAAATACTCAAAATATTTTTCTAATCACTTCCTAACTACTTCCTAAATCATTTAATTACTTGCAATATTTTATGTGCAACAGTATTCATGTGCAATATTACTAATTGGTTAATATTACTTTACATTACTTAATATTACTTAATAATACTTAATTACTTCTGATTTTCTAAAAGTGCCATAACTTATTCCAAACTATTTGTGTCAATAGTTTTTCACTCAGCTGTGTTACTTATAGATATTATACCAAGCATTTCTGTATGTAGCATAGTCTATTCATATTGTGGTTGCTTTCTACAGATCTACAGATTTTTATTTAGAATTCTTTACTTATTTTATTTTATATTGTTCTTGTGTCTCTCTCTGTCTTTGTGAGTTGTAGCAGCCATCACATAAGCAATTTCCTTTGGGATCAATACAAGTTTCTGATTTAGAAGAATAATGTGGTTTTCTAGATGGCTCATGACAGTCTGGGAATTTCCTACTTCCTTCAATTTCCTACTTCCTTTTCCAGTCATTGTGCATTAAAATGAGCAGAAGTGTGTTTTCTGCAGTGAATGTGTACTTATTTTCACTTTTTCATTTGACCAGGAACATTCTTTAGTGTACTTTTTTGGCCAGCTGGAAGGTTTGCGTCCAAATGAGAACTTACATCACAACTAGTGCTTCAAATATTTGGGTATTTGTGATATTGTTTCCCCTTAATATGACCTGTGTTATCTGTGACAGGATATCTGCGCATATTTGATCTGCAAATTCAAAAAACTAAAAAAAACACAATAGCCTAGAATGTAGTTGATTTCAACAAGGCACGAACTGTATTTATTGGAGCAACAGCTCTAACAAAGTCTTTTTTCAACCAGATGTCGGTGCTTCAATTCACCCTAGAATTAATTTAATACCACCTGTTTTAAAATTCCAGACTTTTTAATACTTTTCAAGGATTCGTGGGGACCCTGATTTGATTAGGTCCCAGCTAAAAGTGGCCCCTGGAACATCTTATGCAACTCTTGCGTGGTTCTAAAGTTTCAGTTACTCAGGTAGTATTTGCAGGTCCAACAACATGGCTGGGTTTTTAATTATTATAATTATAAATGAGGTGAGAGGAGTGAAAAGTGTAATATTGAAGCATTTTTGATAAAAGAGTGGACCTATGAGACAGAATTAAAGCACATAAGCAAACCCTTTACTTAAATATTAACCATTGTCTTTAACTGAAGTTCCTGTGCATTTATTACCCATCAGAGAACCCAAACAACACATGCAAATGTGGATAGGGTGAAACTGTGTTCTTTTACGTGTTCTTTTACATGTTCTTCCCAGAAAACGAGCCAAAACACAGGTCTGACAACATCAACTCCAAACATACATTCTTGGAGCCATAGTCTGATCAGAATCACAGGTGAAATGATTTCAATGAAAACTTCCTAATGTCACAAGGGCGGGTCAGTCAACCAACTTGTTTTTAATGGTGTTTGCTTTTCAGGCCATTAATATTCATGCCAGTCCTGAGCTGAGAGGTGGAGAAACTGTGTCCTCCAGTTGGAAAATCAGAACTGATTGAGTTTAATGTTGCTGCAGCCTCTCTGTAGCACTCATATTTTCTGTTAATCCCTGCCACATGAATACTAATCGCTCGGTCGCTTTAATGGCCTCCAGAATCACATATTTGATTTCCACTTTTCAAAGTGACCTTTTCCATGCTAATAGCCTCACCTGTGCTATATCACACAGTAACAGGGCTGACCTTAATATGGTAGGATTTGCACGGGATGGCCCCCCCCCCTCCTCCAACACCTTTCTAAACGTTCGACATTTGCATTTTGACACAGGTTAAAATGTGACGCATGGAAAACACCTTTAATCTCACTTAGCAAACATCTAGCAGGGCCAATTGTAGGGGTTGCCAAAATGGCACATTCCACTATGCGCGGAGCCTGGCACTTTACAGCCACGGTTTATCACTCTGGCAGGGTTTAACTGATTATTAATGCTAATGGAACTCACCACTCTCTTGGTCGAGTCTCCTCTGGGAACTCATGATGTTGTTCGAATCAAACATATAGTTAGCCTTTATGGGCTGTATCAAAATGTCACGTCGATATAGACTGGTGTTTCAAAGGCGTGAAAAATAACAGCCTTCACACGCAATAGCTTGTCTGTGCAAGGTGAAGTGACAGGCTAGTTCGATTTCCCGGGATCAATTTTTATACATGTATTCAAAATCAATCTCATGTATTTACACACTGAAAATGGAGTCAAATGTCTTTTCCGAGCAAAGCTTTCAGATATGACTGGCAGATGCTGAGCAGAATGTCAAAATTGTCAAAATGTCATCCATAGCCGTATTGTCAGAGTTATGACACATGGAGGTGGAACCCTGTGGTTTGTTGCTTGGCTTGTCTCTCTTTTTGAGCGATGACGACGCTTTCTCATTCACACGTCTTTGTCTTTTCTGTTTGTGCCATCATGACCTACCAGTGTTCGTTTGCATATTCAAACAGGACGATTTATTTATTGTCGTGACATGCAAATAATCATTAACTGTGGAGGAACATGCTGAGTAAACAGGCTCTAACTGCTCCTGCCAGCGCTGGACACCGCCTGGTTCCCTGAGTGTATATTCTGTAACAGGTTAAACTTAATTTGGCCTGTACTACTTTAACAGCAGTAAAGCTGTATGTTCAGATGTCTGAATTCGGTTTTAGTTTGGAGGCACTTGAAAATAACAGATTACGACCTCATGAAACTGTAGATAGTAAAAACCCATCAGATGAAAGACATATGTAGTGACAAAGTCATTATTAAAACCAGTCCGTGTGTAGGGGAGTTTTCATACTGCACACACTTCTGCTGACAGAGGCACCTTTTTATTCTATTGTTTTCAAAGGAAGAGATATTTCCTCATTTGTTATGGATGTCACTCACAGATTGAGAAACATTTCATCTGGTTTAGCAAATCACGTTCATCTGTCATGCATAAGGCCATAAAGCAGTGCTTAATGTAGAAACCATTATATAGCAATTCATAATCTGTTCATTACCTGTGTCTTGTCTCGTTACTGTCATCTTGTTGCACTGTAGAGTTCTGTCACTAAAACAAATTCCTCGTATGTGTGAACATACCTGGCAATAAAAGCTGATTCTGATTCTGATTATTTAAGAACATTATTCCCTTTCCTAGTTTAATGCTGCTTAGTGTTAGGTTTCTTTCTCTCTTTCTGTGACTCTCAGGATAGACAACAGAGACGGATGCACACAAAATCTACTCAGTGCTATTGCTATTTTTGTTTTGCATGAGAGCATGCCTATGGCGGAATCTCAAATGGCTCCCTACTCCCCAAATAGTTCCCTACAATGGTGCACCAAAGGTCAGGCAGGACAGCTTTGGCTGAATATAAGTAGCTTTCAACACTCTTTTGTTTCTTGGCCTAGATAGTGTTTTCACTGATAAGCAAGTATAACATACTGAAAAACAAATTACAAACTAATTTTACCTAAATAATTTCCACCATATCTCTATTGGTGCTGCTGGTGGCCTATACACTGGTCCCCGGGAGCTGTGATCCTGGTTGCCTGTGTTAAATGCATAGAAGAATTTAATGCTGTTCACACTGTGTGCTGTGGTGTGTTCACATTGGACAGAATGGTTGTGTTCACTTTACTTTGTTTAGAACTGCTATTTGTTACCTTATCCCATAACTACATTTCCAGTGCTATAAACAGGAGTAATATGGTCAAGAAAAGATTACAAATAAAATCATTTGTAATACTAATCAATTGTGTTATAATATTTGGAATAGGTATTACTGCTGACTACTAAAGTAAAAAACGTAACCAATTACTTTGGAAAGAAACGAATAAAAAGCAATCAAAAACTACTGTCATCAAGAAAGATGCTTTAGAAAAGCCTAAATGGCCCATGGCATGGAAAACTGACTTTTTCTTCCCTGTTTGACATAGTATGTAAATTTTCTTAAAGCTCAACAATGTACTGTCCATTTCTAGGTTTGTAAAGTCTGTATGCAGAAACCAAGCTGTTAAAACAGTCCATTTTGAATTCATTGTTTCTGTGAGGTCATGAAAACCAACTCAATACCCAACTACCCAGTCTACAGTTGTTTAGTCATGAGGAGTGTGTAGGAAATGTGTCAGAAATTGACCCTTTAAATGAAAAAACGAAATGGCATAAAATATAGGGAAATCATCGTGTCCAGTATGTTCTGTTTCTAACTGTTGGAGGGAGAGTCATTACGTAGAGAGAGAGTCATTAGGAGCAGAATAATTCAAAATATACATTACTGCCAGGCTAATTGCCAAAAAATCATTGAAATGATCTTCCTTTAAATCAGGTCATCGGGTTTAATCAGATAATTGTGACAGTCTTAATTGATATTAGTAAAAAAACCAATAAAATATTTGAGCTCTAAATGACTTACAAACGATTGCGCAATTTCAACCAAATCTAGGCATCATTAGGCTGATATCAGACTGTCATTTGGAAACCTTTTGTAACAAAAGCTAATATTTAACAGACATAACCGGGTGAAATGAGAACAAATCCCAGAAAGCCAACCCACACTGGCTGCTCCCAGCTGTGGAACACAACAGCGGATCCGTCCCCTTGCAGAGTGGCCTAGATTCTCCTCCATAAATTGTTCAATACATAAATGTATAACAGCACTGAAAGGACTGAAGCACAGTTTTCCATATATTCATACTCTGTCTGCTTTTTACAGTACTGTAACCCCTATCTCACCCTCATCTGTCTTTTCATATTATAGTGGGATCTAGTAGGGCTGTGTGTTATGACTGTTGTATGATCTGTATAAATCATAAGACACACAGCATGAGGTTACACACTATGATACAATATGTATGAGTAAATGAATGTCTTATTGAAAGGAAAACATGATGTTCCAGGAACACCAGTGCATTGTTTTAATGCGTACCATAAATAAGCAAACAGGGTACAATTATGACAAGCAAACAGACAGTAGACTGTAATAAAGGGGAAATGAATGAAAGTTTTGTATGAACATATGTAATACTAAACAAAAGTATTCATATTTGTGTTGTTGGAATGTAATTTCAGCATGTTGTCTGTGAATTTAATTTCTGTTTATAAGGGTGGAGGATAAGCACCATTACAACAAAGTACTTACCTGCTAAAAATAATAAAATAAAAACTTTTCTATGCTATGTATTCTGAATGTAGTAAATACCTTTGTGTGCTTGATGTAAGGTGAATGTTGAATTAATGTGTGTTGAATTTATGTTTTCATAATCATTTTTATTCACTCACAGTGAGCTGATTTGGTCATCCAACAGACATTTTTTGCAGCATAATTAACTTTCTTGCAATTTGAATATTTTATTTTCAGTTGTTGTAATTAACTGCAGAGTTTGAGTATTGAGTATTCAGCACATGGCTTGATTAAGGGGGCAATCAGTTACCGCACCACATATTGACAATCTGATTGGTCAGTGCTCAGCTCATTTACATTCATCCACAAGAGGAAAAGAAAGAAAGAGTGAGCTGGGTGTGCATCAGTGGTTGCTGTGCCGTTTACATGAGCCTGATTACAGCACATGGTGGCTCATCATGTTTGAAGTGAATTAATCAAACATTTTTTTAGTCAAACAAGATCTGTGTTACATAGATTCTCTCTAAAATGTCTCTTTATGGCCATAAAATGCATTGCTCTTCCTTCAGAAATCGTGATATGTGAAAACATTTTCACAATGAACAAGATGTATCATGAGATTCAGTTTTTCTGTTAGATTGAAATTAATTAGCTTTATATATTCTCTTCATTGCTCATTTCTCCTCCTGTGATGAACCCTGTTGGATGGAACTGGTGGAGAGTAACATTAAAAATATGCATGTGCCCAACTGGCCACTAGAATAAAAGGGAAATGAGCCACTGAAGCAGGAGAACCACACCTAGAAAAGGAGAGCCAGAGACAGCCATGCATCAGAAGAGAGAGAGGCTGTAGTGGTAGAGGTGGAGGTGAAAGGCAGGGATGTACATGTCCTGGAAAAGCACAGGTCCAAAAGCAGCTGTGATTGATGTGAGAAGATGAGATTGTCTGGAGGCAGGAGTGGAGTGAAGTGGAGGCAGGCCGGCTGCGGGGACAGCGTTGGCCAGACAGCAGCCTGGGACGGCCAGATGGGCTGATAAGATGGCCAGGTCACCCCCAAGTCCCGCGGGGTGAGGCCCCGGTGCAAACAGCCTGTCTCCACCGATAGATGTTTGTCAAGGGGCACTGGCCAGAGAATGGTGAACAGTAAAGACTGACAATCATTTAAGCCCTTCTTCTGTTTTTTTCTCTCTCTGCCCTCCTCTTACCAGGGTTGCTGGGGTTCAGGTAACTTGGATGGTAGAGAATGAAGGATAAATTAAAGGAGAAGAGAGAGAGAGACAGGATGGCAGGCCACTAGCATCAGGAGAAGGTGGCTGTATGCTAGGCTAACTCATCTAAACCACACCATGTTTACATGAGCCACATTGCAGCACATTTTGGTACATGTTTGAACGCCTCTAAACCACTCATCTCTTATTCAGTAAAAGAAGCAGAAGAGGCACAGTCTTCCAAGCTGTGGGCATCATGAGATCAGGTGTTTAGCATTAATTGAAATGGTGAACACTAGGACCTGGCTGGTATGGTCAGGATTTCTCAGATTCAATGAAAAACAGTCAATAGGCCACTTTTACAACTTTAATGTTTCTTGTTTTATATGATGAATATGTTGATGAACGCATACAGCTGGTAGCCTAGTGGTTAGGAAGTCAATACTATCAGGAAGTCATGGGTTCAATTCTCAAGACTGCTAGCCACCTCTGGGGTACCCCGAGCAAGGTTCACACTGTGTTACATTAAGTGAGTAAATACTATTTAACTCAAAGTTATCAAACTCCTTAAAATAAGTATTGTGACAATATGATGGTATCAGTCAGGCCCTACAGAAAACCATGTCTTACTGTGTCATGTGCTAGCCACTTTCAGTATGAGTAATATGAAAAATAAAATAAGCAAAAAAATTATAATGTGCTGTACATGCTGAAATGTGGAACACTGCACATTATTTGTGCTCATCGGTCGAATGGTCAGGAGCCATTATAAGCTGTTGAAGTTGGAAATGTTCAAAATGTCTTGCAAACCAAGCAAATCAGCTTTTGCACCATATACAGGTGATTCAGATGTCCCTATCTTTTATTTTTATTTTAAAGTTCATTTTGTTATTGAGCGGATACTTGGTTGCTAGTTGGATGTAATTCAATAATGTGAACCACTATGTGGTAAATTATGTTTGGTAGGTGTTATCATCTAAAAGATGGTCGCCATATCTTGGCTTTGAGATCTTTAGTCTCAACCTCCTCTGACATGCTGCCCCTTACCGGACACTAATGCATCTGGTCCAGCCAGTTAAGACCTGCTGGAGAAGTTAATTAGCTGGAGCAGATGTGGCAGATTGTGGTTGAAATTAGACTCAGTATGCAGGCATATCTCCAAGACCAGGGTTGATGATCACTGCCCTACAAAATTCCATGGTCTGAATCAGGGTTTTTCCAAACCTGATCTTTAGTATTTCCTGCTTTATTCACAAGTTGGTTAGTGGGATCAAGCATTGGGAACAGGAAAAAAAATGCAGTAGTATAAAATGTACAGTAAAAGGATACAGTGCATAGTGCCCAGGCTCAAATGCAACATCAGTTTTCCTAACTAGTGTCTTGTGATTGATCAGCGTTTGAGTAATTGGCCTAAAGACTTATTGCTAGTCTATTGAAAATGATTGCTTGACTTGATATTATCATCCAAAAAGGTAAGGCACATTCACATATGTATATAAATGATCATCTTCGGTAGGTCTTAATAGCATTCATGTATGCACTATAATCAGTAATACAGTCTTCAGTATGTGAGCACCCAACGCACACCCTGACCTGAACTACATATGGAGCAAATGGTAAAATAATTGTGTACATAACTCTTTCTCTCTCGCTCTCTTGCATTTTTTTTTATCAGGGAAACATAATTAATGGAGGCAAAGCAAAGAAACATGCTACAGCTTTATGGATTTTTGATGGTAATCGGTTGGATTAATTATGTGATATATGTCCCTTGTTAAGGTAATCGTACTGGGGTAAATACGATGCATGAACTTTGATAACGAACTGGCAGCCAGGTCCCTAGCCTCCTAAATCAATTTGTGAGTTCTGCGAATCACTCAGGCTGCTGCCTCTCGCACACTCACCTCACTGCAAACAGAAGATAGCGCAAGGTTGCATTTGGCGAATAGTGAAATAGGGAAAATAATTACAACAATTATGTTGATAATTCAACGGTAATGGTTCCGCAGAACGAGGTGATCGCTCACCTAGTAAAAATCTCATCAGCTCGCTCTGGCTGCATGGGAATGTAGTTATAGCTTCATCAGCAGATTCACCCAAAACATGAGAAACTACTCCTTTAGGTAACTAACAGAATGAAATGCATTCTAAATGGGCACTCACCTGGAGCTAAATGGAGGAGAATTAAATGGGGATGAAGCAAGTTCCATGTAGAGCTGCAATAATTACTTGTTTAATAAAATATGAAAACTGACCTTTTGGAGAATAGCAATGATTAGGTGTCTGTTTGCATGAAAATAACGCAAATCACTGATGTCAGGACGAAGCCTTATAGCGCCGTTTTCTTCTTTTTTCTATTTTGTTTGAAACTACACTGTAGCACATTTGAATGGACCAAAAAAGAAATTGTTCCAAAATTACTTTGAATAAAGTCTTGTAACACTAACATACATTTAGACATCTTCAACTGATAACTTTATTTATATTATAGTAATGCGTCTAATAATTCAGCCTAATTTATGCAACAAAAGCCTCAAAGCAGCTGATCACACATGTGCATGGAAGGATTACGTTTATCAAGGGAATTCTTACTTCAAGAAATAATGGAAGCAAAATGATCTGGAACTGCAAGAAGATTAAGAAGATTAGGACCTCACATGATAAGATCGCTTAATGTAAGTAAAGATGTCTAGAAATAGGCGAATCACCTTACAATAGTCTCCTGGTGAGAAATATTAGATTAGTATTGCCTATAGTTATAATGCCAGATGCACTGGATTCCTCAAGAACACCGGGTGACAGCATCAGATTCCACTCTGGAGAAGTCCCACCTATAGGACTGTCCAGAGAATCCACCCCTCAAACAAGACCAAACATAATGGTGTTAAAGTTAGCTGAGATAGGATGAATTAGAACAGAGGGTAGAGGGTAAAAGTTACCCTCACAGCGGAATGTTGGATTCAGCCACATGACTGTGACTTTGCTTACTGTTACTGATTTCTAAATGTGACGTACCTGTCTGACTGTAAAAATGACCAACGTCCTTCAAGAAGGAGGCCTGAAAGAGCAACAGATGCTATGTGAATTCTGGCAATTGCATATGGCCTGGAACACAAGGCTATGTCACCAGCATTTAAAATACATTCACATTCTACAATAGTGGTTTTTTTAGTATTTAGTGCTTTTATTTGGCACAGGGTGTTTTTTTGAAATGGTCAAATTTCTAGAAAAGGCAGGGGGAGGGCACAGGCAATCTTCTCAGTACAGGAACACGCCACTTGCCACCAAGGGGGTTAGAGGAGTAAACAAGCCCCTGGCCACCAGGCCTTAGAGCAGCCATTTCCCCCACATGTAATAAGTGGTTGAGGAGAGACTGGAGCTTCAAGTCTCTTTCCACATCCAGCGGCATGATCCCTCTACCCTGAGCACAGCATGGGGGTGATTTATTCATTGAGGAGTGCTGTGTGTGTGTGCGGTGTGGACCTCCATACGGCTCCAATAAAAGCTGTAAACAGGTTCCCTGCAGGGCCACTGAATGGAAAACACCTCCTCCAAGGAATGGCACATATCCCTCCACCCAAGAGTGTGTGTGTGTGTGTGTGTGTGTGTGTGTGTGTGTGTGTGTGTGTACACATGCATATAAGGCCCGCCCCTCCCTTACTAAAGCGATGAGATATAACCTGCCTTATGCAACCCACCCTTGCAGAAGATGCATCCAACATGTATATGCAGGGTGAAGAATTGATTTATACTGTGCCTTTTAACAAAATTAACATGCGCACCGCTGACACCACCACACCTCCAGACACTGGCCCATATTGCCACGTTGTATACACAAAGCGGATGGCGAGAACACGGCCCATTCCACAGGCGTCAGCTGATTGATTACTGTTGTTATACCATCTTGTGCGAAGATTCCACAGGCATTGTGGATATGATGGGTCATAAATAAATGCCACCCTGTGTTAAATAAAAGGCAAAAAAAGGAGAATTTCCACTCACATTTATTTCTCTGACAGTTTAAAGCCTGCAGTAGATAAATGGGCAACAAGATATTAAGCAATTTACACTATTATAACATTTTAAAAAACTTGCTGCTAAGACTGTCATTATATCCATCGACTTATTGGGCTAATGTAAAGGAAATCTGAATTGTCTTCAGTGTTTTGAAAAATAAAGGTTTGGTGTAGTGAGCAGATATCGCAAAAACTGCAAACATTTCAAAATACACCATTTAATTGTACTTCTATATAGTGTATTCAAACTATTTTTGTGATATAAGTAAAACCTACGGTGGCCCTGAAGGGCAAAACACAACAACATTTCATAAAACACAACGACATTTCAGAAACACAACGACATTTCAGAAAACACAACGACATTTCAGAAAACACAA
>JBBPDC010000011.1:12781220-12800175 GCA_037974485.1 Hemigrammopetersius urotaenia | reverse complement strand
TTTCTGAAATGTCGTTGTGTTTTCTGAAATGTCGTTGTGTTTCTGAAATGTCGTTGTGTTTTCTGAAATGTCGTTGTGTTTCTGAAATGTCGTTGTGTTTTATGAAATGTAGTTATGTTTTCTGAAATGTCGTTGTGTTTTGCCCTTCAGGGCCACCATAAAAACCAGTGCATTTACATACAATATATTTGCCTGTTCAGCCTAGCATAGTTTTGCCCTGTGCATTTATACATTTGGAATGTTATAGGGATTAGCTTGGACTGCAATTAAAGTGTCGCACAACGTAAGGCAGCCAACCTGAACACAGTTCATTTACATATCAGGCTTGACAAAACTGTACTCCAGAGGAGAACAAGAGATTGGAAAAATGGTCATATGAACATTAATTATGACTGATTTTGTGGCATAAATGTCATTTGTGGTCTTCCAATGGATATGGGCCCTTTAACTCAGATTGTGATGAGGCATTCATCAATCAAACTACTGTTGTGAGCACTGGGCCTCGGTTGCCATTCCAGCTCTGACTTGCAGCCTCGTTGTGCTTGACCTGAAGGTTAGTGCTGTGGCTCAGTGACCACTGTCCCGAGAGCCCAGCAGCCTGAGGCCCCCAGCCCAGCCCAGCCCGTCCATTCCTCTACAGGGAACTCTCCCCATCCACCCCAGTCTTTCCAGCTCTCATGCCCCATTGTCCTGTATTAATAAGCTATTGATCCATGGAGACAGGCTTTTGTTGCAGCAGGGTCTGCCAGTTTCGCTCCCTCCAGCCCGTTTGTGCGGGTCCGTATCGATGTACGAGCTGCAAAAAGCACCCGTAATGGATACATGGCGGCAGTGGGAACCCCTGGGTATTGGATAGGGGACGAGGGTATTTTTGTGTTCTGCTTCTCGTAAGCCCCCTTTTCAACAACTGATGGCCCCTGGGATGATAGGAAGTGCTGTCCGAATCGCCTCTGACATCAGAGTGCGGGGGTCCACCGAGAGGGCTTCGAGCATTTCTGCTGCCGCTGCTGCTGCTCCTGGTGACATGATGGATTATTTGGGTCTTCTGTCTCCAGCCATGCATCTCGCCCGAACCCAATTGTAAAACACAAATGTATATATTTATATTTAACACCTGAGATATAAATACAGACTTGGTTTATCTCAGCATTTTTTGCTTTTTCTATCTAAGCAGCATTTTATCTGAAGAGTGTTCCTGCATGTGTGTTTTTTTCCAAGGTGACACCTGGTGCTTTGCTGTCTTGAGTGTTTTCCACATTTCTTTGCAATTTTCTTTCGAATGTATCTTATCAATTGATTGGTTTGGACTGAATTATGCTAGAAGGCACAGAGCAAATTATAGAGAAAAAAGATGCTGTGTATTCTTACAAATATCTGTCCCTTTCCACTGAACTTCTAATGACCTCCCAGTGTGTGAATTTAATGCCACTGACTCAAACAGATGCATATGCTTTGTGTGTATATGTACATGTGTATATATGTGTTAAGCCACTTCATCAAGTAACCTACCTAGTATCTGGACTCACAATCTATTTTATATAGTTTACAATCACTGACTGGAGTCCTTTTTTGCATTGCCTTCTCTACCCCCATTACTAACAGTAAGGGTACACACAGGGTAACGTGACTTTCTATCCACTTTATTAGATACTAAATCTAAATTGGTGGATCACCTAGCACGTGTTGTCAAGGCTGTCATGGTGGTTGTCACGACACCGTGCTTTACCCCAAGGATCACATGCAGGCAGGCAGGCTTCCATGACTGTGATTTCTTTATTTAATAAAAACATAAGCAAACAGAAACCTGGCTCGAGGGCCGATATGTTAGAAAACAGAGATGTGATGCTACACAAGGCGATGGACCAACAACCAAGGCCCACATGAACAGAATTTAAATACAAAACATGGCATGGCCAGGAACCAATCACAAAAACCCAATCACCTTAACTAAACACAAGACACCTGAAACTGAGAAACATGACACAAACATGCACAAAATTCTAAATAAAAGCCCCCAAAACAAAACCAAAACAGTGGCCCCTACCGGCCACTGGCCGAGACATGACACATGTAAATTATTGATTCATCTGAAGCTATATAGTTTGTGTTGGCTGTAATATTTTTGGTTGGTGAAGCAAGGCTGTGTGTAATCCATAATACACACATACATACACTTTTCCACCATGGCTGCATGCCTGAACCCTTTAGAAGTTTCTGTTCAGCTGCTCTAATACCAGAGTCAATGTATGGCTACTTAAAAGAGACTTACCACCATGTACCCCCATCTCTGGGCAGAAGCTAAGCATATAGTATCGTAAGGCAACACTCGGCCTGCATGTTTGCTATAACCTGGATTAGATTACATGCTAAGCTGGTTGTGTGGGATGATAGCATAGATGAAAGCTTGGGAGAGCTGTTCTGCTCAACTGTGCAGGGACTGATGAAGGCAGGTTGATAGCACAGTCAAGCCCTAGAGTGCTCAAGAGGCCTGACATGCTACCAGGTGAGTTACGACTCTCCCTGCATCATATAAATCATGCAAGGCTAAAACATTGGTCGCTTTTTCTGAAGTAAAACAAAGCTCATTGGACCTGAGAAGGCTGGTTCAGCTAGTTCAGCAGAAGCTAATACCGCCTGGCTTGCAGACCAAGAACTGTTCTAGGGAGCTAACAAACAACGCCCTGCTACGCTTGACACAAAAATGTGGTTTAATGGGCTCTGCATTATAAATGGAGGCTTTAAAGCACATTTAAGAGAATGGAAGAGTATTTCAAAGCATTTTAGTCAGAGACAAATGTGGTGTAAAGTGGAGGAAAGACAAGACCATCTGAAACATTCGCCGCAGTCGAGCCCAAAAGCGCTTGTGTGGATGAGGTGCAGAGGCGAGAGAGGCAAAGCCTGCCGTGGGCCTTCCTGCACTCCAAACCAGCGCAATCCATTTAATGTAATAATTTCCAGCATTGAAGCGTCATTACCATAAAGGCAGATTGATTCACCGTCGTTTCAGAGGCGCCGGCGACGCGAGGGAATAAAGTAACGCAAATGGACAGCTCATTAATTCCTCCGCACTCCCGCACCCGAAACGACGTTTTTACACAGTGGAAATTTACGGCGTTGACAGACTAACGGAGCGCACTCCTAATTTGTATCATCTCAGATTTGTTTTTGTTTTGGCATCATCTTTATTCTTTACTGCAAATTACAGAGTGCCCTGAGTAATCTGGCAGGTCCCTGGAATGTTGATGAGCCGGCCGTGGGGATTTACTGGGGCGGCGAGTGTGGGGCTGGATGTTTATGATAATTGAGGCTTTTCTTTCTGCTTAGTCGATGTTTCACTGTTTTTCGGCCTCTGTGCGTTTCCTTTAGCTGGCAAGCTTCACAAAGGAGTCCCTAAGCTACAAAGACAGGTTTGCTTGTAAAACTTCACAGGACACAAGGTTTGAGTGATAATTTCATTGCACCGATTGTGATTGGGATGTTTGTCACTGAAGTATGTATAAATGTAGGCTTGCCTTTTGTCAGAATAAGTGTATCATATAGTTTTCCAGGACTTATTAAAAAAATAGCCCATAACTGTGGGCACCAAACTTACACATAGAAATTTACTCTCCAACCATATTTAGCTCCAATGCGCATCTAACATGCTCTGTCCCATCCGACCAAGTTCATTTGCCAGAGCAGGTGTTCCAGACTTCTCAGGAAGGTAAATCTCCAGGAGCAGGGCTGGTGACCACAGGTATACACTCTGAAAAATAGATGCTAAAAAGAAGGTTTTAGAGTGTTAACACAGAACCACATTTGACACCTGAAGAACCTTTCAGTTCATGGTACTTTAAACAACATCTTTCTGCAAATTCTATATTTGAGAATATATATTTAATTTGTCTCTTAAGCAGATAAAGCAATCTAGCAGTTAAAAATGACTATTTACTATATCAAGCAAAGAAACGTTTAGGAGTCTGTGACGGTCGCCTCGCCCTCCCCCCATGTTTTCCGTTCCCCGTCTCCCGAATATTAGTTTTCGTTATTGTTTATTCAGTTTATCACGTCCCCAGTATTCTGTTCCCATTTTACTTTTGTTTCTTGTCTCCATGTCTGCCCCTGTTTCCAGCTTTCCCATATCCCGTTCCACCTCCTTTCCTCCCTTCCTCCCTTTCTCCCTTTTTCCCTTTCTAGTCTCCAGTTTCACCTGGTCCTCGTTTGTGTTTCCTATTTAAACCCCAGCCTGACCCCTGTTCCCTGAGTTCCATGTCTACCACGATTGTTCTCTGAAATTCATGATTCTTGTCTCTCTTTTGTTTTGCAGGCTCGTGCTTCTTCATATGATGATTTTGGTGTTGCGCGCTGAAGCGCAGGATTCATGATACCACGTTTTCTCTCGCCGGTTTGCGAGGAAGGTTCTAATCTTTTTGTTTGTTTTTGTAATCCTGGGAAGCACAAGCCTTGCCATTTTGTTTTCTTGTTTGGTCTCCTGTTTAGTTTGTTTCTGTTGTATTTTGAATCGGGGTTTTTGTGTTCATGTTTGGTTCCTGTGTTTGTATTTTGGTTCTGTTTATTAAACTGTGTTTTATTTTGATATTGCCTTAGCATCCTCCCCTTTCCCTTTCACTATACCACCATGACAGAGTCTTTATTTTCCACAGTGTAGGTGAACACCAGTGAGAATAACAGCAAACTGGTCAATCCTGCCTCATGTAAGCATCAACACTAATCTAGGACCTAACAAAGAGGGTTTGAAATATGGCTCTACATTTAGCCAGTCAGCAAGAAGACATCCACTTCAGCCCTGCGCTGTCCTGCTACGTGAAGGAGGCATATTTTAGAGGGCCTCACAATCCTATTAAACTGATCGAGCAGGTTTAGTGGAAAACTAATCAAATGATTCAAAACTTCAGTCAAGGTTAAATGGCAAGGTAAATTGAATTTGATACTGTGGCTGCGTCATGGGCGTTTGGAAGCCACTGAGTGTAAAGTTCACCCTTCAAGTATACACCCTTATAGCTAAATCACATGCATGCTAATTCTAGGCATTAGTCAATGTACCAAGCTGCGTCCCTGAAGGATTTTGCTAGCTAGGATTAGCCATAAGTGGCACTAGTACATCATTGCTGAAGTTAGACTAAATTTAATCGCCATATTATTTTAGTTAAATGCTATTAGTTATATGCACACAGGTCTAGTGGTAGTTTCATCATTGTCATTGTCAACAAGATTGATTTATTAAATAGTTCCAATTCATGGACATGACACTGTCCTTGCTACTCTCAGCAGCCACTGGCTTTGCAGCCCCTTTGACAGTCACAGGCTCAGTAAAATGTGAATATTTTAGCTAGCAAGACAGAAAAAAATGCTTTGAGCAACCATAATCACAATGGCTGCAGATTGCCATCATCTGGGACAGCAGGTTTGACACATAACCAGCAGGATATTACTAGTTTGAAATCTATTTAACATGCAACTGGTCACTGTTTTGTGTAAGCCAGCTAGATCGCTGGGTAATAGTTACATTTATGTTGTGTTAACAGGCCACACTTCAGGCAAGCTACTTATTGTTAACTAGTAAAAGTAATTAGCTACAGAGAAGAGGCTTTAGGTCCACTTTCAGGCTACAAACATTTTACTAAACACCATTCTTTATAGCTAACTCATCAACTGCATAACCTTGTGTCTCAAGGTAGGTTTTATGTTAAAGACACATTTTAATAATCTAAAGATAACTTATGATTTATCTTTGTCTCCAAAGAGGTGTAAAAAGTGGGAAATATTCATCAGAGGCACTTTCCTTTCGGGACAAAGAAGCTTCCCTTTAGTGCAGATGTATATATACTGAACCGATTGTTCCCTTCATCACTGTCCAGCCACTTGGAAACTTCTTGGAGTTATTAAACTTTAAGCAACTTTACGTTATTCATATTTTGGAAATCTTCTGATAATTTTGCCATTTAATTGAATAGCCATAGCTAACAAGACCACACTATAACATGGGCTTTAATGTTAGCAATAACATACAATGACTTGTCAAAAATCATCAGAATCCCCTTTCTTGTGCACAGCGGAACACAACACTATACGTCGTCTATTATTGTGCTTTCTCATCATAGTCAAGTGTCTCCAGAAAGTTTTTCCAGAGGTGACCAGAAATACCAGAAATGATGAGTTTAACTGCATTTATAACATTCCTAGCACCTGTTAATACCTCCTTTGGACTAGATCAGTAATAAATTGTGAACACTTTTTTTAATCTTGATTTATACCCCGATCAAGTGCAGTCGCTTGTAAACAGTATTTATCACTTTCGGTCATTCAGCTGTCATGGAGTGAGGTACCGAAAAAAAAAATCCATTTGGATGTATCAGAGAGAGATCTCTTAGCCCTGTGTAGTTGTAGCACTTCACTGTGGTTCACTTTAATCTCACTCAGTCCCCCCCAGCACTGCAGCTGCGATTTCAGTGCTTAGCATTGTTCCAAAACGTCTTGTTACCTTTGGTCGTCCTCTATTAGTTCTGCAGACATGCAGTACCAATAAGCCTGAGGGGCTTTGGGAGACATCCAGCGACTACCTGACATAACAAAGGATTTTTGAAGAGCACAGGGAACAGGGCTGAAGAAATGTAGGCCACACCAGCACACTTGCATCTTTCTTAAGCCCTTTTAGCATGGCGGTGTTTGATTTGATGCCTGTTTTAAGCAATCATGTCTCAAACTTAGCTCTTTACTGACATACAGACCTGAGGGTTGGAGCAATATGAACTGGGGGACTGAAATTTGGCACCAAGTCCTATTATGTTAGCAACCTTTTGTTAAGTTATTAAGGCATTGCGACACTTGGGTCACTTGCCATGATGGCTGAGGCTATTTGCCTTCATGAAAGTAGGCCCTTCCTTTTAGTTGAGAATTAAGCCTGGACTCCCCTAAGTGTCCATTTTACAAACTCCAAATTAGTTCACATTCTAGACAGGCACTATTCAAGCCAAAGCTGTTTTCTTGGAGATGCGTTTTTGGGAAAATAAATTGGCAGGGAACATTAGTATGTATAATTAATTTTGTTGTTATCCACATATTTGAGCAATGAGGGGAAAAAAGCAATGACTGGATTTAGAAAACCCTATGTGCAGCTTTTACCATTTACATTCCAACTCTGTTTGTTTGCCACTCTCTATCAGCCTCCTTCTGCAGCAGATTAATTGACGTTTTCCTCATGATGCATTTCTGAAGTTTAATAAGGGTTTTGGCTACCTCAAGGTATCTGCTGTGCACCGCGGCTCTGAAACGAAAACTCGTCTTAGGGTTGGAGGGCATGCTTTTTATGTTCGGTGCTCAAATGTACCTATTAGTCTTTGGAATTCTAAACTGAGCCTTATCATCGCGCATCTTGGCAAGCGGCCCGTCGGCCCTGCTTTGAATAATTAATCTTGTGGGGCAAGAAAATAAGCGAGATATTTATGTAGCTCTTTACCTTGATGCGTTCTTTTCTATTTTTCCTTCACAAACACACCCAAAGGACGGCAGAAACACAAATCCAGAGCTCCATCTGCTTTGTCTACCGAGGTTAATTTGACACCTGTGTGTATCAATCTGGCTAATAAAGGGATTGTGCTAAACACTAGTGCTGACTGCCTTTTTCCAGGTGTTTCAGAGCAAGTGCGGCACTAATGGTGGTTTTGTATGTTTGGAGTGGAGATATATCAAACCACAGTGTTGGATACCTGCTTTGCACCCACTCATTAGCTTAATTAGGCCCTTTCAGGGCCTTGCATACGCAGTGACGACTAAGCCAACCTCTTAAAGATGTCGGGGGTACTTTGCAAATTGCTTGTGATTCACAACCTGATTGTGCTATGATTATGTTGTCAATGGATGCCGTGATTAGAAAGAGGCGTAATCGCCGGTGTGCATTAGCAGCCAGCGTAACTCCCCTAATGTTGAGTGTTTCTAATTTGGAGACACTCGTGAAAAGCTCACCGTGTTGGGCAATGAGATTGTACTTCATTCAATGTGGCCATTTGTGTCTGCACATTTTTCCTCCTCTGGATGAAGTATAGCTGACTATCTCATATCTTAAAGATTTCTTACATGTAAATGAGGGGTTAGAGATTCAACACAGCATTGAGATGCTTTGAGAAGGAAAAAATGATTCTGATAAAATGATATGACTATTCGTCCTATTCTAGGCAGGAATACAACTGCCACTCTGTACTACAAAGATTTCTAAATGGTTTCGACTTGCACCTAAGAGAAAAAAATTCAATTGGTATAGATTTAATGATTACAACTGTACATTATGTTAAGGTTCCCTTTTGCCAAGACAAATTCTCTAATCTTCTCAAAACAAGCCTCTCACTAGAGATACATTCAGAGACTTGGCTATTAAACCTTTTAACTTGTTTGAACATTCTGTATATTCAGATTATTAAAACATGATTGATGTGTGAATTTAATTCCTCACCATGTATTTTCTATGTTAATATAGTAGTTTGTAACACTAACAAAATACAAATCTACACATTTCCAGCTTTGTTAGATCACATTTGTTGTTCATATTCATATCATTACAGGCCTTCTAGAAGTTCTAGCTTCATCACCAACTCTGAATACAAACAGAAGCATAACCAGTGGGTTTCTGTCAGATGGTAAACAGCAGTTGTTCGATGCCAGGACTCATATAGTGATGATGAGAATAGTTCCTATAGAAATGCTACATATAGAATACGTTAATATGTGGGGAAGTAAAATGTGAAACATCTTTTATAAGTTTTATAAATTGTGCCTGTGTAATCTGAGATGTTGAAAAAGTGTTCATGTGCAATGCCCTTAGCTTTGAATTAATATACTTCTGTAATCTTTCAGGGCTACCACCCGATATTAATATCATCATAGAAATATGTGATTGTTGCCATGCTGTGTTTAATTTTAGTTCATTAAAACCTGTAGCTCATAACGTATGAAAAACAAGTGTTTGCCTTGAGTATATTATATGTTGTTATATCCAGAATGGGCAGCTCTCTGGGCTGCTTGACAAATATGGGCCCTTATTCTGGGAAATATGCCTTGGGTCCTGCGAATTGCGTACTAATTCCTCGTATGTTTTGATGGCAATATCAAAACACTTCTTGGTAGAGTCATCAAAAAACCACAAACAGACACCTACTCCAAGCATCAGCTAACACCTCACACATCAAAACATCAGTTCCTTGTTTTGAATCACCATCAGAAAACTTCCTCTACTCTAATTCCACACTTCATTCTGCGCCTGAGAAAGTGTTCTTAACTACATCATCTCTTGACCACTGAATAAACATTTGTTGATGGATTATCCAGAATCCATGTGCATTGTTTGCATGCCTGTGTGGTACTAACACCTCCATCAGCTTTTGTTGGGGCCCAAATAATGGTAGGTAGTAGGTAGCACCATATAGGTTTATGATATTTATCTGAAAATTTTGTTTTCTGACATTTGCGAAGCAAACTGGAGCAATGACACACACCAACATGTTTTTGTTTTTCAGATTTTTAACTGAAGAACTTGACACAGCGAACCACATGACCTCACACTGTCTATGATTGTGTTATTTCAGGGTATATTTTTGTATGACTGGATAGCCAATTCAGCATTTCCTGTTGATATGAGCTGAAGCTGATTCTTCACACCTCTAGCAGCAATAAAACAGTAGAACCATATTAATAAAATGGCGTACAAATATTTCACTTTTTTGCAAAAATCATGATAATGGCTACTTGTTATTGAGCAGATTATGCTGCTGCACCGGTTGTTGGTAATGTCTGTCTGTAGTTTGTCTATCTTTTTGTGATGTGTAGTGGGCCACACCCTTCCACCCCCTACCCCTCTGATTAAAGTTAATAAGATGCTGGTGTATTCACAGTCTTCCTTTTCCAGCCTTGGTGTAGAATTGAGCCAACTTGTTGTATGTGTGTAGGAGCTTACTGGGTTTTAAGCATGTTTAATAACAGGAAGTAAACAACCATGTATGTGTGTTGGTGTTGCAAGATGGCACGAAAGCCAATTGATACATTAGTGGGGTGTGTAGGTCCAAACTGCTACCTATGCGATATTTGAGTCTTAAGTTGGGTGGTCAATTCTGGCCAGAGGCTCCTGGAAATTGGTGGGTTTGAACTGCAACTGGTGTTTGCAAAGACTCATTTGTAGGGTGTGATAATTAGTTGCTGGTTTCCCGGTGTTAAATTTAAAGTGTAAATCTGTCCTAGGAGATGCATGATAATTAGTTAATTAGTCGTATTGTAAAGTGGGGAAAGTTTATTTTGGTTTAATGAAGAACTTGTTTTTACAGAGCTTTTGGTGTAATTTTGGTTTTATATCATTGTATTTTGTCATCCAGCCAGTGGAATCTACTTCACTCTTTGACTGGTTGGCCTCAAACACCTAGCCTTTTGAAAATATGAGTGGTGTGAAGTTGTCTTGGGAACACTGACATGGTGCAGAGTTTCAGAACATTAAACACTGGGCTGCTGTTCAGGGCTGCTAGCTGCCTCCTGTGTGGTAATCATACCTATAGTGCAATACTCATCACTCCAGAAGGTTTATGTAATGTCCATATTTGCTGTCTATTTATTGTCTGTCTATTGTCCGCTGTCTTTTGTAACCTGCACTCTGTTGAACGTTGTATGTTGCTGTATGTTGCACCGTGGGCCATGGAGAAAGGTCTCATCTCACTATGTACATGTAAACAGCTGCTGATGGCAAAATAACCTTGACCCTAAAGGTATATAGAGAGGGCTTTTTTTTGTTTTTTCTTCCCCATTAGTTAGCTATTGGTAATTGTGCATCCCCTTCTGTGCCAGTCCTTTAATAAGTGTTTGTATCCAGCCTGCTTTTATTCTCATTCTGTTGAGAGTTTTGCTAGTATCCCATTATATGGGATCTCCCACCCATTAACAAAGTGGAGTGCTGCACTCTGGTAACACACAGATTTTAAACTATATAAATGAAATTTACCACAATATGGCAAACATATTGTTAAGGATTAATTTAACTAAAATTAAGCTTAAAATCTTAAAAGCTTGATATTTTGCACATGCTGAGTCTCTATTAGATTAGTGTCTTTAGCAGCTTGCCCTCCACATAACTGATACTTTGCTTATCAGCTCCCTGCCTTCAGTCGGTCCACCACAAGGTCTTTTTTTCTCTTTTGTCATATTTATTATGTTCAAGTCATTTAAACCATAGGTTTCTTAAACTCAAATTCGTTAGGCTTGTCACTTACTGTTACTTTAATTTCCAATCATGCAAAGTGATTTTGATGTCCCATTCATCTTTTCATTTGTACCAAAAGACCAAATAGTCCATAAGGTATTGCGTTGGCTGTAATAAGTTTATTCATTTATTTTTTTCCTCTTTTTAGCTATAGTGATGGAACCATAACACAGGTCAACAACAAAGTTTTCTACACCAGTTTTTCATGCTGATTTTCATTCTGATCTGTGACTAATGAGTAATATTAGATTTGCAATAGACTTGCATTAAGTTTTTATTAAACCACAGGCACCAATCAGTTAACTGTTTCAATATTTTCAGTGCGAAGTCAGATAGGCGCTCACTGTGGCATAGATATAATGATCAGTGTCAGTCAGCTACCACTGTTTAAAGAAACACACTTGGCATATGATTATTATATGCTAATTATAAGGGATGCACTGAAATGATTTTTTTTTTTTGGCCCAAACTCTTGGCCGAAGACACGAGACCGAAACACAGAAAGACATTATTCTACCAATTTTTTGTAATTGGTAGAATTTATTGCAGAAATTATTAAAAGAATAAATATGTTACAAAACTATGAAAATATTTATTTACCATTCATACAATGCACAATAAAATAAAATTTGAAATAAAATATTTTACTTGGCCCCACTCATGAATACATTTACATTTACATCATTTATCAGACGCTTTTATCCAAAGCGACTTCCATTCCCTACCTACAGGGGACAGTCTCCCTGGAGCAACTTGGGGTTAAGGGTCTTGCTCAGGGACCCAGTGGTGGTTTTGCTGAAGGCAGGATTCGAACCCATGACATCTTGGTCTGGAGGCAAGTATCCTACCCATAGCCTAAAAGCAAGATATGTGGAATATTATACAATTAAATATTATTCTCTCATGAAACAAGTGAATTCAAGTGCATTTTAATATTCTGAACAAATAAAACTGTTGAAAGATAAAACAACATTCTCTGTAGTTAATGTTATTAATGCAATTAACTACAGATGTAGCTAGTATAATGGTCACGCTTCCTAATACTTTTGTCCATGAAGTGTATTTGCACCCATAGAAAATACCCTAGACATACACAGAAAATGTGTTTCTGATCAGAAGTCACAAACTGCCCACCTCTTTACCTGATACACTCTTGGACACCGGGAAAAGGAAAGTTATGTTCTAGAGTGTTCATGTCCATAAGACTGATCTGATGCACTTTCTTCACTTTCTCCTGGAAAGTGCATTGAACAAGGATTGCTGTGGACTTGTCAACCTCTAGCTGACCTACAGGGGAAACAGCAAAATGTGTCCGGACAAAAGATAAGCAGCTGAGAGAGAATAAATAAGTTTTTTATTAACAATATTAAAATAAGTCTGTTATCTTTGTGTACTATTTTGCAGAGAGTGTTTATAAAAATTTAATGTGTTGAAACCAAGCAAAAAGTTTGAGGAAAAAATCATTTTGATGTGTCCATCAAAGTGACACTTCAGCTATCATCCTCCACAATAAATGTGGACTGATTTGCATCTCATTAATCCTCCTCCTCTCATGGAAATCTACTATATAGCATTATGTCTTCCCTCGATTTATTTCAGGCCATGCTAGTTTATTAATCCTATTTCATTACCAGTGCAGCAGAGGTTTTGTCTGGGTTTCTTAAATCAGACAGCCGAGCACACTTTACCTACACGCACTTGCAATTTCTAAAAGTAAATTAAGAAAACGAAGTTGAAACAAATGAGACAACATTACATAATTACAATTATTTTAAGGTTTAAGCAAACCATGTGTGTGTAAAATTACTCTGTGATCCATCTCCAGAATTTCTGCCCTATGTGAACATTGCACTTCATACGCTTGATGGTCAAAAGTATTGGGACGCTTTACCATTACACCAACAGGGACTATAATCATATTGTAAATATATCAAAATATATGACAAATACATAGACTTTAATATGTAACTTTGATGCTATAACAGCTTCCACTCTTCTTGGTAGCCTTGCCACAGGATTTTGAAGTGTTGCGTAATGGAACTTGACTTGTGCACTGGAGCACAGTCATGCTGGAATAGAAAAGGTTCTTCCCCAAACTGTGTTCACAAAGGAAGCATAGTGTTGTCCAAAATGTCTTTGTATACTGAAGCATTAAGATTGCCCTTCACTTGAAGGGCCTAAACCCTGAAAAACAGGTGTGTCCCAATACTTTTGTTCACATACAGTATATTAAGTATGGTATGACCTTTCTTTATAGTAAAATTATTGGTATTTAATGACCAAGTCGGGAAATTCTACCTGTGATGTGTGGTTTTGGAAGTGATGCATAGAATCACACCTTCATATTCTCGATTGAGAAAGAAAGCAGCACTCGGACCCTTCACTAATGTCTGGATTAAGGCTACCTGCTGATTGCCCAGCCATTCCTTCACCATTTTTAATTGAAAGACTTAATGTGCTTATTAATTAAAACCAAGAGGCGAAAGGCCCAAGGGGCACATCATTTGGGCTTCTCATTAAAATTTAATCGTGTTACTTAATTATTATTATTATTATCACACACAAATCAAAACCGAGAAAAAAACATGCAAAGTTGCTGACACCCTGTTGTGGATAGTGGCTGTAACTTGTTTAGCATAGTTATGCAGTTCATCCAGTGGTCTAATTAAAGACAGACCAGTGTTTGCTTTCTTGATGAATCCCTTGACACCACTTGCCCTGCTTGGGACTCTAAATCAATGAGACATGCCTGAAGATGAGGTGAGAAAAATTCATTCATAAACAGAGATGTAAGTTTGGAAAGATTAACAGCTTCAGTTTTTGATTTATCAAGCATTTGAGGACCCTGTGACCAACTACTGGCCTGTCCGGGGTGTTTCTCGATCTTTTGCCTTATAACTGCTGCGATAGACCTTAATTAAGATTAAGTGGTTTAGATAATGAATGGATGGAAAAGGCGCCTTAAACTAATTTTTTTTCTTAAAGGATATAATTAGCCAAACATTCATCAGAAGTCAAATGAAACAAAAATATCTTGGTCCTGTCATGAGTGACTATTGGAAAAGTCCCTGAAACAGTAAATGAATTATGAGGTTTCTGGATTTATCCTAAAACACAGTCCACAATCTCATTGTTCTTTTGGTAGTCAATGAATCTAAAAATATTTCTAAAATAATATGTTATAATTGTACTTAATTGTAATCTTTTTTGAACAAGACCATCTTTGTCGCAGGCATTGGTATCGGTACTTATTCTTAGGAGCAGAAGTAACTGAATCACACTTTTTGTAGAGTTCAGGAACTCTTAAATAAGAGGAGAGTTCAAAAGTGAGGACCCAGGACCCTGGAGGACCAGGAAAGACTCTGTATTGCAGAGTGGTTTCAGACTGCTTGCTCTGTGTTCTCTGATCTCAGCAGGAATTCTAGAAGAAGACGCTGTGCTGTTACGTAGACAAAGGGAGGTTGCACAAAGTACTAAATGCAAATGTGCAGGTAATGTGACAGATTTGTTCCTTGATTTCTTAGACATTTTGATTAAATATATGTTTTAGTATTGTTGATTGATTGTTTGGCTAATGGGTGCGCTCCCAATTATTGTGGATTCCTCTCAGGTGTGACTGTCATGTGACATGCCATGTGATTTCCTATTTAAGCTGCACCTGCACCAATAAACTCTCCCTTTCGAGTGTTCTCACCAAGTCTGATCTCACAGCATGTTTTTTTCTCTCCCTAAGTTTATGTAATGTTTTAAGCCAGTATCTAGTCAAGCTTAGTTTATCAAGTATGAAGTGAAAATGTGTCCTATACACTAGGGCATTAACTACTAGACGATGTTATCAAATGCAATTGAAGAACACAGGCATCGAACATTGAGCAACTTTTATTAAGTTATCTATAACGGTCAACATGACAATTAAAACAAAACAGAGGCATGAATTTGTCTAGTAAATTTAAGTGGACAATGTGTGATGTGATGTGTGTCTGTCTTCTCTGCTGCATGTCTCTGGTCTTGTGGTCTCGTGTTTAGATTCCCACGCGCCAACGGTACCGCCCCTTTTATGAATATTATTAAACCAATAATTGGTTAAAACAAGGAACGCGTGTCAGCGTAAGCCAATCAGAGGCAGAGATTACATTGCATACACAAGTGAGCGCACAGAGAGAGAGGAAAATCACACATGACTAGTCGACTTCTTTTAGGGGTCGTTGACTCGTGCCTCTAAAGTGGACTAGTTGACTTTTGTGTTAATGCCCTATATATATATATATGAATATGAATATGTGCCTTGCATATGCATATGTACAGATTATATACAGCGTTAAGTGTAGATGTGCTGTGAAAAAGTTGTGCCAATGTTTTAGTAGCCATGTGCAAAGTGCCCTGTACTGACGTCAGTACAGGGTTCATGTGTGTGGTCAGTGGTGAGAGTTCATTTGTCATGCATTGAGAGAGCTTTTTTCATTAAGTAATTATTTTAAACTATTCACAGTGCAAAGGTTCAAGACGGTTTGGAAAGCATGAGCTTACCTTAGGGGTCAAATCTTTTTTTTATTTGCTTAAAACATTTGTTTTTGCTTAAAAAATGCAAAAATGATATAAAAAAAAGCGAGGCTACTTTTTACACTGAAGGCCACTGTTTCATGTTTGTGTGCCAATGTTGCCTTGTTAAAAGAAGAACTGAGAAGTACCTGAGCCTCTTTATCTCCTTTGCCGTGGCGCATCACAGCTAATTTCTCGTTGAAGGGGACAAAGAAGCTCGTTGGAGCGGAACAGGCTCAATAAACACTCAGGCTAATGAATAGCATGTCGGCAGTGGGCTGCTTTCGACAATAGCGTTTGTTGCTATCTGAGGCTATCCTTGCGAGCACATTGTGGATTTCCCCATAGGACCCTCCCTCCTGAAGCTTCATATGCCAAGGCTTTCCCCATGGACCCTCGGCAGCACATGGTGAAATTAAATGATTTTGAAGAGTTCCAATCATAACATCAGAGCAGGGCATTTGTTAGCTGGTGATGGTAGAATCAGAGAGAGATAGGGAGGGGTGGAGAAGTTAGAGGAAAGGAATAAAGGCCAAAAAGCGAAGCAGCTTGGATTGCTCGTAAGAATTATTCAAGGAGAAATGGCACCTGGCCTAGGGGAAATCAAGGCCGTCTTCATCGGGATTGCTCTTGGCACAATACGGACATGCTCTTGTTTGATGTCCCCCTCCCATCTGTCTTGTATGTAGTCTTTTATCTCGCTCTAAAGTAATATAGTCTTCACTGCAATTCAATAATGGCCCAGCCGAGCCTGTCAGGCCAGGTTTGCTGCTTATCTCACACACTAGGCCCCTACCACTTCAAGTGGCATGCGAGTAGGTGTGTGTTTGTGTGTGTGTGTGTTTGTGTGTGTGTGTGTGTGTGTGTTCCGGGACCAAAGAGTGCTTGTATGTGTGTTTATGTGGATAGAGGCAGATAAGTGAGTGGGATTGTGTTGGAGAGTGTGTTTGTGTGCTAGCTGGTTATCCGTGCTGTGATCTAAATGGGGACTCAGTAGTAGTGATTGGCCTGTCCATGTGTGTTGGTATTCCTCAGTGCCACGTGTGGACTTTTTAAAGTGAACTCATATCCTAATTGTATGAAAGAGGGAGATAAACTCGAGGCTGACCCTGGAAATCAAGCCTGACAGATCTCTGGGAATGAGAGCAATTTAGCTGGAGATTGACAGCTGTGTTACTCTTTGAGGCCCTTTTCCCTGAGAAAAGAAGCCATGAGTGATGCACTGAGTCATTTACAGAGTCTCTCTCTCTATCTCTCTCTCTCGCTGTACCTCTCTCTCTGTCTCTCAGTCTCTCAGTCTCTCTCTCTCTCTCTCTCTCTCTCTCTACCTCTCTCTCTCTACCACTCTCTCTCTACCTCTCTCTACCTCTCTCTCTTGCTGTAGCTCACTCTCACAATTAGAGCTATTTACAACTAAAGGTGCCAGAAGAGGTTCAGTAATGCAATGTCATGCAAAGTGTAATGTTTATGGTGGGCCAAGGGTCAAATAGATTAAACCGAACACAAATAAAGCAGGCTGGTAGGCTTTAAACCGACTGTTAAACATTTAGTTTAACAACAACAGTGTGTTTTTGGGATGCTAAAATACAAAATATTTTGAGGGAAAACCATTTCATTAGTATTTAAGTGTTGTCCTATCAATAGCCATAGCCAACAACTTGAAGGGCCAATGTAAAGGTTCTATAGTGGATATGGTATAGAACCCTACATCAAAGTCAGAAATTGTTTTCAACATTAAGATGACAGTACCTTTCATAATGAGCCTCACAATTTCCAGTGGTCTTTTTGTGCAAACTTGTATTCTATGGTATCAACAGTAATTGCATGTTGCAGCCATTTACCCAAGAGTTATTCACAATAAATCATAAATCATTATCACCACATGTTGTTGCCTAACTGTGCAGCCTGTGTTTTATAATTACTCTTAACACTGCACTGAATCATTCCACGCTGATGCTGCCTACATTAACATATAGCTCTCTACGTCTCGGCTGTTGTCCGGGAGGGTAAAAGTGGGGTGGGGGAACTCGTTTTTCTAAAACAAACTACATAAAACACAAATGCCCTTGTGTGGCAAATAGCTTTGGTTTTGATTTGATCACATTAATGTTTCAGTTGAGGTTTATAGAAATATTTGAACTGCAGCTGCGAAAGTGTGTTAAAGGGAACACTGCTGTTAAAAAGGTCCTTATCTGTTTAAAGTTTTTGCAAACCAAATGTTATTGCACTTTTGTTTATATAGCAGTGATTTTAAAACAAGTGTGCAATACACTACTTTAGAATTCATTACTGAATTTTGTGTATAACTATGCAATTAATCGATGAATCGTGATTACAAATTTTAACCATTGCCCAGCGTAAATGGGTTCATCTACATGTGTTGTATATGAAATGCATAAAAAAGGTATTCAATGCTTTTGTTATGCTTGTCCTCCCTAGCATGATTTCATGAACTGCAAATGATTCCATTTCTTTCAGCATTATGATCAGAAATAACAAGAAGTCAGTGATTCATTTCTAGTGGAGTAAATTCACCACAGATACATAATCATAAAAGCAAAACATGAGGCCAAGTGTCTCTCATAACATAACATCTGTATCTCCATTTGATTTAAAATGATATTTTGGGGCAAAAAATCTAAAATGTTTTCTCCTGAAGTTATGAGACTCGTTTGACATTTTTCCCTCATTTTTTGTTTTGTTTAAAGTTGACTTACTTATGTGGTCTCTGACACTGTATGGCACTGTTATTTATAAAATAGTACTCCAAGATATCTGTTACTACTGGCTGATGATCTATCTGAAGTATAAAGCATTTAAGTATATAGATCATACTGTGTCATACAGAAATTATGTTTGAAATGACGTTTTTGAGACGATTTAGGCTGTTTGACAGATATTGGAATGTCATGGCTTGTAAAATAGCTTGAGTTCTTGAGGAGTATTCACAAATCTATCAACAGCATCATATTTAGACTACATGGATGACCATATGTGCACAGTATGACCCAACTGTGGAGCTCCTCAATTAAATTTAATGGAGGCGTTAGCATGTGCTGAAGTAAGACCCCACTGCTACTTTGGCACTTGGATGGGTCAAGCAGATGTAGATGTAGTGTGTGTGTGTGTGTGTGTGTGTGTGTGTGTGTGTGTGTGTGTGTGTGTGTGTGTGTGTGTGTGTGTGTG
>JBBPDC010000011.1:12766302-12781120 GCA_037974485.1 Hemigrammopetersius urotaenia | reverse complement strand
AATTCAACCTCTGCATTTAACCCATTCACCAAGTGAAGCAGGGAGCAGCCAGGAACACGGTGCCCGGGGAGCAGTGTGTGGGGACGGTACCTTGCTCAGGGTACCTCGGAGGTGCCTAGTGGTCTTGGGAATCGAACCCGGACTTTCTGATCACAGGGCGAATGCCCTAACCACTAGGCCAACGGCTGCCCAGCTGTGTGTGAGTGAGAACGCAGATTCCGGTGGGAACCCTAGCTCTTTGTTTGAGCGTTCTTAGAACAACTCGTGTGATCTACCAACTGTCCCGCGCAACTCCGCATTAGGGTTACTCCACCATGCTACACGGGTGTAGCGGCTATCCTCTTTCATCCTGACAGAATGACAGCCACTACACCCGTGTAGCGTGGTGGAAGAACCCTAATGTAGATCTGAGATACGATATTGTTGGAGATGAGGACTCAATGACTGAGCATTGACTACGTGCCATACCTGGGCTTAAATACCGTGTCACACTCTCTTTTCCGGTGATCTTTGCACATCACATCACCTGTGAGCATGACAGCTGCTGTGGAAACATGTAGACTCATCAAGGTGACACTGAGGACTGAGAAAATCTTCTTTAACTTCAGTTATTATGTTTAGTTTAGAATTTTAAGTTGTGTTCCTGGCATGTTAAGGCACTTGTGCTTCACAAAGTAAAACAATATACAAATAAGACACTAACTTGTATGTGATCAATCATGAATTATTTATTAACATTTAGTGGTTGGCCATTTATCTGGTGCACCTACTTGTTCAAAAGCTGATTAGAAGAACAACCAGAAGTGCTTTACATTTACAGCTCTACATGTGCCGACCCTGCTAGAAGACCACTTTCATAAACCAGAACACTGAACAGTGATGGATCTAGCAGGTCGATGTGGCTGAGGAAACAAAAGTTGCATCAGACACGCAGCTCACTGTGAGCTTTCTGCATAACACTGGATCTCACGATGAGGAATGCATTTATGGATGATGCACGGATAGGCCAATTTTAGAAACGAAAAACTGTGCAATCTGCCAGTATTGCTTAATTATTACTCATAATGTTTTTTCACTGGTTTTCCAGTTCAGTATGCTTTACACAGGGACACAGAGCCCCAAATGTCTTCCTTAAGGATGAATAAAACAGGAAACCTCTCCTGCCCTCTTCCCCAGTGCACACATTTCTCTGCCTCTTGATAAAAACCATCAAAAATAATAAAAACAACACTCATTCCAAAGGCAGCATTGATCCAGTGTATCCAGTGATAAAATAAGTTGCACTCAGCTCCTCACAACTCCATTTGATTCCTCGTATTTGGCAGGGATATAGTTGAACTGTAAATAGGGCTGGAGTTAGACGGAGGGTCTCCAGGACAACTCAAGGACTCCCTCACATTTACTATTAGCCTTGACTGTAGTAATGGCAGCTTTTCAGAGGCAGGAAACGTTTTTCTGGGGAGAGATTCTACAATGTGTTCTGCTCACGGACACACACAGTAAGGCCCATTTAATATTTCATGCTAATATGAAGAGACAGTCAGTGCTCTGTGAATAGGACTTTCAGATGCAATACAAGGATAGTGGTAATTAAATACTAGTACAAGAAAAACAGCATTGCCATTATAATTTTCTGTATCATTACACAGATTTCATTGTTTCTGTTAAACTACACAATCAGAGCAGTCCCTCTAGGTCCTAGACTGAAATCCTTTTTTTCTCGTTGTTTAACCAGTGTAACCATACTGAGATCTTTTCAAATCTCTTCTGAGACCCTTAAAAATTAATGGTTTATTTGGAGAGATATCTCCGAAGAGCCTCTTTAGATTTTTGTTTAGCTGTGGTCATAAAAAAACTTAACTTAATTTTTATCTGCCCAATTAGCTAGGAATACCTCAGTCACACAGTACCAGCAACACTGGAAGGGTGCAGGCTAGATTGTGTTTCCTGCTCATCATGTGAAGTGTCAGTGCATCTTTTCAAACTGCTGCTTACACATCATTGTACAGCTGAACGTACTTGGAGGAGGAGATTGCTAACTCTCAATTCAGCTAACAGACACCTGGGCTGGCTAGCACTGTGCTGAACGAAGTGAACAAAGGCCATCCTACTCACCCAGAGTGTGCAAAGTCAGTTGAGCTTTCTTAGACTCCCAGAAACGAGGGATATATACATATATATATAATTTGATCATTATTTGTGAAAATATGTCTCTGAATTTAGCTGTAATTTGTCAACTGATCTTGCAAACCCCAAGATGGATGAAACAGCTTGCTACACATAAGTCCATTTTCATCCATCATGGATGAATGGCATCTTGATGATAAGTGAAATTTCAAGCTATATTGGTTGTTTTATTAGATTTGTTTGCTCCTAAAACATTAGATTAATCAGCTGTTAATCAGTTCTTGGAAGTCACAGAAGTTTGTTGTGACCACAAGCTGCAAACATTTGTGAAGCCGTGTTTCTGCCAATAAGATGTGTAAGAACCTTAGAGTCTCCAAGTAATTTAAATTCAAGTTTTTTTCCTGCATGATTAAGAGCCATTTAGAAACCTCAATATAATGGTGACATGATTTTATAAAACAATACTTAAATAAAGTTCCATCACTGAATTTTGGTTAACTGATGTTAAGAACAGATATAATGACGAAGTTAAATGTTGATTCTTTTATAATGGGATGCTAATTTAGGTATGTAGGTTCGGAGGCTGCCCTAAGATGATTTGGGACTAAACTCAACACAAACACTAAATGACAGACAATGACAATTAAAGTGTGATATTCACTGTGCCAGGAACTATGGCTGGAGCTTCACACAAACCAGACAAAAGAGTGGCTCTGTATGGAAGCTGCATCCTGGTGCTAAGGATTACCTGAAGTTTCCAGAGCTGTATTAAAAGCCTACTGTTAAAAGAATCGCTCTTCAAAAGCAGTCCCGGGTCTCAGCTCCCAGTCATTAATGAAGAGGTGTTCAGGCCACCGTACTTTATCATGATCTATGAATCTCTGATTTTGATGCAATAGAAAGCCAATCACTCGCGGCACCATGCCAGGCAAAGCATTAGTCATCATGTCTTTGACACCACGGTCGAATTGGGTCATTTGTTTAAATTAAAAGTGCTCATTTGTAAATATACACTTACAGACAAAAGACATACTTCTCCTTTATTCTGATATATGGAAGAATAAAGTAATGTTACCTTTATGATTTAGTAGTATGATGGAATATTGCTTCTGATCTCACAAAACCAAGTCTAGTGGGCACTTTGGCTCAAGGTCAGCATGCAGAAGTCATCCTCTTTCACAGCTATTATTGCTGCCATATAACATCCTGCCATCATTGTGGGTGTTAAACAGTAATTAAAGACTTTTTGAATAAGACAGCATTTGCAAAGAGACTTTTTTAAAGGTCTGTGAATACATTTCTTTCCTCATTTTTATTGCCTGCATAAACTGATTTAAGCACATTCATTTGAACAAAGGGGCATTTGGTATTCCCACAATGCACGAAACCCAAAACGCTGTGACATTAATGTAAGTGTTAGACTGTTTGGTATCAGTCTGTATTATCTGCTGGTTATCTACAAGTGATTACACACTAACAAACTTTAACAAGAAGCTTTTTATTCCATCTTAAAAATTACAGTACCAATGTACAAAGAAATTGTTGCTCTGTGTTATCAGACTTAAAATTTATGGTTGTTTCTTTGGATGTAAACACTTTTAACTGTGGAATCTTTACTTCATACAGTTCATTTACAACAATCATTCAACTTGAAGGTTGTTTAGGGAACCGGATGTGGTCACATCACTCCAAATCCTTTTCTGGCACCTTTCATTTTAGAGTGTATGAGAAGAAAAGACATTTTTTTCAGAGTAGCAAGGAATTAGATTACTATGTCCATAGCTTAATTCAGATGATGATGATGTTTGTTTGTCCTAGTCCCGCTCTCCCCAATGAATCAGACAGTCTACTGAAAAAAGACTGTTTTTACATATCAGAACCAATCCATCTTGACGTTCAGTTGAATGGGAGTCTCTGTTTTGAAAGAGCTGTGGAGGCCTGGTTTATGGGGAGTCTCAAGCTGAATGAGCTGTAATCTGGTTATTTGGGGACGATCAATGTCCTAACGCTCTGTTGGAACAAGTGCCATTATCCACGTCTTATAGAGAGAGCGAATGGGAATGTGAAAGCTGATGCATTTTGACGAAGTGAAAAGGCAACGTTTGAACAGCCGCAGGTTTTATATTGCAGTCTCCCAGTGAGTAGAAAACAAATCAAATTTACAATCTGTGATGAAAATCATTTCCTTTTAAACATGTAGTCTAATAATATAAAATAAATAGGTAAACACAGCAAAGACGAATTATCTCTGGTCAGTTCACAGCTTTTTCTTTTACCTTCTTTTTTCCTAATAGATGCGAGTGAAAATTTTCAGCTTTAACATTTAAAGTTTCAAAATGCACACCCCTGACTCCATAGGATATATATGAAAACAATGCTACAAAACATGTTGTTTATATGTTGTTTTTGTGATGTCACAAAACCCTGCACAGTTTATTCTACATATATAGTGTAGCAGATTAGCCTTCCTATTTAAGCTATAAGGAATGATTCAGCATTTTTCGACCTTTTGAAAGAGGCCTAACTGACTGTAGCCAATGAGAACAGAAGTTATATCCATCTAAAAGGAGCCGTAACAAAAACAAGCTTTATAATACCAAGATATAACCAGTGGAAGAACCTGTAAAAATGACATAAAACCACATCTGTGAAGCTTATTAGGAAAACAATAAAAAATAGAATTTGGGCCCTTTAATGAACGCTTAAGCATATTAAGTTTGTGTAACAGAGACTGTAAACATGCCACATATATGACAAGATACCAGGATTCACTGGAATTAGGTCAGGATCTTTTTGAGAATCCTGCTTGAATCCCAACACAATAAAAACATTGGCTCTACATGAACTTTCACTTGGGTGTGCACCTTTCAAGCAGTTGAGAAGCGCCGAGCCTGACTGCAGAACTGAGGAGAGAAGGCCAGATCCTGCATCAAACAGGAGAATGGAGGATGGAGGCAGAAGGCTACAGTAAGAAGTGAAGGAGCTCAAAAATGCCATCATCACACACAGCAGAGAGGCTCTGACACTAAACCCTTCCACATCACACACACTGTGATCTGCCTGAGCTGCCCACACACACACACACACACACACACACACACAGCCTGAGAGCACCCACCAAGGAGAAAAAAAGAGGAAGAATCAGGAGAGCATGGAAACAGGGTGCACACACAGGACCCCATATAAAGAGCTGTAGCTGTGTGTGTGTGTGTGTAAGCTGTTATACGCTCAAAAATGAAGGTATCTTTAGGGCACCTTTACATCTTGTGGAGGTTATTTAATCTTTAAAATAGTTCTGAGGAATAATACATCTAGTTTACAAACTGTTTAAATAACTGTCCATTGATAAACTCTTCTATGTGTCAGCCTCCAGTCTTTGTGGGTAGCAGCACTGCAGATCTCAGTGTTCTGAACTTTAAACACCTTGATTTATCTCATTGCTAACTTGCAAGGCCTTTTTGAATTGAAATACAGAGCATGTGATAAGATGAGAGCACTAATATCTGTAAAGCTGCAGCCCAGAAAGAGTTCAGTGTGACATGTCTGTTCTATGTCACTGCTTGAAAGAAACATTTTTGGCTTGTTAACTTTAAAGAGTGAATTTAGGTACTATAGAAACAAGAAGACAGAAGAAGAATGTACATCTGGAGACCTAAAAATTGATGTATGGCTACAAACAACAGAAATGGTTGTTTTTGTCCATTCAATTGTTGAATAACATAGCAGGTGTCCCTCGGAGCACGGAGCACACAGGAACCCAGGGATCCATGCAGATGAGTTTATTAAAGAAAAGCAGGAACAAACAAAACAGGCACGCGGGCCAACCAGGAACAAAAACAGATACAGGATACCGACTGGGTGATAATGAGGTGATGGATAGACAGTGAGGACTAAAACAAACAGAAATCAGTGGGCAAAACACAAACAGGTGAAAACCAAAGACATGTGACACAGGAACAGAACAGGGATTCAAAATAAAAGACCCAAAACACAACCAAAAACAGAGGCCCTCACCGGCCACTTGCCTAACCGTGACAACAGGCAACATAACAGGCCTAAAATAATTGTTAGAAAGCTACAACATTTCAGTATGTCCAGAATGATGGAGCTGTAAATAATTCAAAAGTAATTAAGGAAGCTGTGCAGCTCCAGAAAAAAATAAGAGGCCGCTGCATTTTATCTTTAAATCAGCAACTCTATTAATATGACGACCATTCCATGCCAGTGTCTATTGAACTCCTTCACAAGCACCTCATTCTGCTTTATGATGGACTGATTAGTGATCATCTGAATCACATCTTATTGAATGAGGAAAAGTATAAAAAACACTGCTGTAATCAACACTCTCCCCTCACAATGAGTCCAGTTGGATGGCAAAACACTACTAGAAGTACATCAAAGGTAATTATTGCCATTTTGTTCAAAAGTGAACAAGGGATTCGTTTTCTTTTATTATTCAAGCTTTGTAAACGCTGCATCACATCCAAAAAAGAAATGTACATTTCTATTACACATATTGGGGAAAAATCCCATTTTAGAAAGGGACTTTTTCTAGTTTGTTCAAGGCAGCAAGTTAACACATCAAACTGTGCATCGAAATATGCAGAAATGTGGTCTCTGTAAAGGATGTGTTTTATTTCTCACTTCAGCAGAACATATCTTGAGTGCCGAAACTTTTGCGTACAACTGAGCCTGTGTGCTCTGCATTTTGACATTCCATTATTTCACAATGAACCAGTTTCTTTTTCACAAACACTTTTGCAAGCCCACTCGAGACATCTATGCCAAGTTCAGCTGACTGGTTGAGTCAGACAGACGGCAGAGCAGGTAGCAGCCTGCTGGGCATGAGAGAACGTTATCATTCTTCTTCTGCACAGCTCGAACCCTTCACAGCATGGCCCAAAGAACTCGCGGTCCCAGCCTGGACAGTTAAGCTTAGTAACATGGAGAAAGAGCTTAGCAGAGACAGACAGGGGAACTGCACACCAGATGCTTCGGTACTGTCTAAGAACGGGCAAGTATAGATATGAGATATAGCACCATGTTAAAAACAGATGAACTACAGACAGTTTAATCCTTAACAAACTGTCAAACTCATTTGACTCAGAAGTATCAGGCTAGCTTTTACACGACATCACACAATATTAACAACTTTACTTGCTTGAAACATACATTAACCTAATTTGGACTTGCCATGCATAATGTAAGTCCTCCTGCAACTCACTTGAAATGCATCTGAAACTCAGCTGTAACTATTGGAATTAAGTTGTTTTTTGACTGGTTACAGGTTAAAGAGCATGTCTGAAAAATAATTAAATAGAAGTATAGGTTTCTGTGAGCCAAAATATCTATTACATTTATAGCATTTAGCAGCCGCTTTTTATCTAAAAGCAACTTCCCTAACTACAGGGGAGCAACTTAGGGTTGCTCAGGAACCCAGTGGTGGCTTGCTGAAGGTAGGATTTGAACCCATGACTTCTTGGCAAGAATCCTACCCACTTTCCGTCTCAACGGAAAATGCTTGTAGGTTCAGTGATTGTTTTGGGTGATTATTTAAATGGATGTACTTGCATTGTAGACATTTTGACCCCTGGTTGTCCACTGAACTATACTGAAGTCATTTGTTTTAAATCAATATAATAACTGTTATGCTACTCTGCTTACTGAGGGGCTACATGTGTCGCATTTGTTCTGCCTTGACAGTCTGCTGTGTTGTGATTTACACTGGTAGTATATTAATGTGGATATAAAACAACTTTATAGTCAGAACGAAATGATATACGAAAAATACTACCTAGTACTATTTCTGTGATGGCTTTAATAATTGATGTTTCATGTGAATAACGGATTAACTGAATGGTGCACCTGACTTGGATTATTTTCAGTCACTTTATGCAACTGTCAAGTTTCACAAAAATGATTTTATGTACAGGAGGTCCTGAAGTTATGAGGATCTCGACATGTGACGTTTGGAGTTTACTATGCTCACGTGGGCGAACTAGAGGCGCGGCGGAAAATACACAGAATGTGCAGAAAAGCAGAATACACAGTAACACAGCGTATGAGTGAGGGAGGGTGTTGCTTTGTGCTACAGTACAGTGTTTATATACAGTATATTTATATCCTTTTCCTTTTTCGGTGACTTAGTTGTGTTTTTGTGTTCAGGTTTATACAACTGTTTTAGAATCGATTATTGACTTGTGTTTCAACTTACACCACAATTCGGATTACATCAAGGTCCTAGGAATGGATCTCCGTCATAACATGAGGGTTTTATATAACTAAAATTATAGCTACTGAGTTTAACCATGTAAAGCCTTAGGATCAACTGCAGAATTTATCTACCATTTACTGTGAGGATTAATGTTTTTTTTAAAGACTATACCATAAAAATGGTTTAACTGCACAGCTATGCATAGGATTAAAAATATATATTAAAAAGTTAAAAGCATATCATTTTGTGTATTCACCAGAATTACTTTGAGAGAAGAGATTTATATGAAGAAGAATTTAAAATGTGCATCACTGAAAAGAAAAGATTCATTTAGAAGGATCAGTAAAAACCAGTCATAGTCAGAGTGCTGTTAGACATTTTTTTCACTGTAATTTAATGACATGTTAAGTGTCTTCAGTGAAGCACTTACCTGTTAGTCCTTTTGGTGGATCTTTTTAAGATCTTTGAGAGCCGAGGAAAGCGCTAAGAAGCCCGGTGGTACTGTTTCTCTTGCAGTGTTGATACTCTGCAGTTGAAAATAACTTCACTGCGGATCTGCACCCGAGCAGTTATGCGGGGACACCTCTGTGTGTGCTCTTCTCACTGCACTCTTCTATCAGGTTCCATTTTGAGAGGTTTTGCCTTTGCATTTTCTAGAGGCTCGCTTGTCTTACTCCACTGCACTGAAGACAACTGATGATTCATAGGCTGTGACACTTTGACAGATGGACAGATTTGAGGTATTTTGGGGACTTCATCCTTGATGCAGGTGGCAAAATGGAAAACATTTTTCATTGTGTTTGTGAGACAGTCACTGTGTGTGTGTGTGAGCGTGTGTGTGTGTGCGCATGTGTGTGTGTGTGCGCATGTGTGCGCGTGTGCGCGTGTGCGTGTGTGTGCGTGTGTGTGTGTGTGTCACTATTGTTTCTGTATCCCGCATACACAGTTCTTTGTGCAGGTGAAAATATCCTAAGAGTAGTTGAATATCTATGTGTTATCTTTACATAGATCAAACAAACATACATACAGGGATACACATTTTGTTTACACAATACACACTGATCAGCTATAACATTGAAACCCACCTGCCTAATACTGTGTAGGTCCACACATGGACTCTACAAGACCTCTGAAAGTGTGCTGTGGTACCTGGAACCAAACAACTCTTTGTCATGTTCCCAAACTATTTTTGTAGTGTGACTGGGCATTATCCTGCTGAAAGAGGCCAGTGGCACTAAAGAAAACTGTTGTCGTGAAGGGTTGTACTTGGTCTGAAACAATGTTTAGGAAGGTGGTGCATGTCAAAGTAGCATGAATTCAAGAATACCCAGAGCATCACACTGCCTTCTTCCCATCATGGTGCCATCAACATTACTTTCTGTTACTTAATATTACTACTGGATTCTCTATTAAGTGCAATAGCTTACTCCATTTGGGTCGACTCTGTAACTTATCTATAGTATTTATATCCAGCATTTCTGTCTATAACATAGGCGATTTTATTTAGACTTTAGATTTTATATTGTTCTTGTCTCGGTGTCTGCCGTCATTACATAAGCAATTTCCTATGGGATCAAAAACATTTTTTGATTCTGGTTCTGATTCCAATTCTGTGTGTTCTGTAAACTTTGTCATTGTCAGCATTAACTTTTTCAGCAATTTGTGCCACTACAGAAATTGAATCGCCCTGACCTTCCCTTTCCCTACTATATATTTACATTTAAATGACAGCAATGTTGTCTGATGTCCTTCCCTAGGACATCAGACTACAATAAAATAGCAGTCAATTAATACATTTACTGGTGTGATTCTGAAAAGTAAAAGTGAGTGAGGACTATGTTGAACTGTGATAAAAAATAATACTAATTTTAAAAATGTGTGTGCAGCACAGTGGTGCAATGTTTAGCACTTTTCCCTCATAGGTTTGATTATAGAATGTGTGGGTTTCTGCTGGGAGTTTCCGTTTCCTCCCACAGTTCAAGGACTTCACATCAGGTGAACTGAAGATGTTAAATTGACCCTAAATTTGACTGTGTGCATGAGTGTGGCTGTATACTTGCCCTGCATCCTGGTGACCTGTCCAGGGTGTTTCTCCATCTTCTGCTCTGTGAGGGCTGGGATAGGCTCTAGCATCTCTGAGAGAATTAATAAATGAAAGTAAATGAAAATTGTTTTGTTTGTTTGTAAAAATATTGAAAAAATATTTTCTCCCTGTTGGATTGGAAATCAACTTTAGAGATTTTAATATGAACAGTTTAAAATATATGAAACATAAAATGTGCTCCCTTAGTATAATACCTGCAAATGTGAAACATATAAACAAAATGTTTTTATTTTTTGCTACTCAGTCAGTGTGAACAAAGTGGTTTGATGTGAAATGGTTCATTCTAAAGAAACCTTTCAAATTCATGTATAGTGGTTGTGATATAAACTAGGAGTTGTAATGTCTGTAAAACATACAACTTTACTGTGCCACTAAACCTAGTCTGTGTTTTAGCTCAAACAGGCAGGACTTCCTAGTGTCAACAAATTCTCACCTGACAATTAAGGTTAATAATCTTCATAAGAGATAAGTCATAATTGGGTAATGAGTGGCGAAAATACGATGCTGTACCTTGATGCAAAATAAACAGAGGAAGTACAGCTTCCATCAATCGCTGGAAAAAGTTAACTAACTCAGTTGACATCTGGCTGTGATATTTTTGACAGATAGGGGAAAAGTTTCCAACACTGCAGGGTTGATGTGGGACTGGAAGTCCTCATTGTCAGTGCAGTCACTGTCTCATCTCTAGAAACACTGAGTTCTTCAAGAGATGACATTGTGAATTTCCATTTGGGGCAACACATTGGATTTCAGCAGGCACATGAGGACATTTGCTGTACAAATACCACCAAGTTCTATCTGCCCTGGACTGCTCTGCTTTCATACCAGCCACTTTATGCGCTCTCTATATTTTAGCTCTCTCTTCATTACACTGTTAAGAACAATTTTTTAAAATGTACCCTATAAGGGTACATTATTAAATCTAGGCCCATTACTTCTAGAGAAGGCTTCAAAATACCAAGACAGCGCCATGCTTCCAACTTTGTGGACACAGTTTGGGGAAGTACCTTCTCTATTCCAGCATGACTGTGCTCCAGTGCACAAAGCCAGTTCCATAAAGACGAGGGATGAGTTTGGTGTGGAAGAACTTGACTAGTCCTGACCTCAGCCCCATCCAACACCTTTGGGATGAACTGGAATTGAGATTGTGAGCCAGGCCTTCTCATCCAACAACAGTGTCTGACCTCACAAATGCTCTACAGAATGAACGGGCACAAATTCCCACAGAAACAGAAATCTTATGGAAAGCCTTCCAAAAAGAATGGAAGCTGTTATAGGTGGAAAGGGGGACCAACTCCATATTAAAGTTGTAAAAAGAGTAACTGCTGCTCACATTTGCTGTGTTGATTAGTAGATGTAGACTGGTAATGTCGTGGTTTGGAGCATGGGTAAAAACATGAAGAGTAAAACTTTAAACCAACACAAAATGTTGGGGGAAATGTAGACAATGTATTTGCAATCAATTAGTATAATAGCTTTCTGTGAGGGAGCTTTTAGAGGCATTACAGACTTTGGACATTCCAATCATCACCACTGTGAACAGTTCTAACTCTAGAATGGAACATTTCACATCAAGGCACTTAAAATGACTTTGTTTACATTTCATTAATTGAATTGACCGTCTTTTTTATTACTAGATTGGGGGGATTCTCATTTAACTGAGAACAGAACAAAAATAAAGGTCCTGAAAATGGGTTATTTGAAGCAGTACCATAGAAAGGCCATTTTGGCTTCCTTAAAGAATGTTTCAGTTGATGATTCTTCAAAGGGCAGATCCAAATGAAGCCTAAATCCAGACTAAACAGAATTTCTCATTATTGGCACTGCAATTTATTTCAAGACTACACACAAAAATTGATAAACTGAAGTCACTGATCTTAAAGGGTCTTTGGGGAATCATGGCATCACCCCAGATAACTCTATGAGGCACATTTATTTTTATGAGTACTAAAGAGTCATCCAGTATCATTGGCACCCATATTTAATTTTAGTGAAAAAGCAAAGTTTGTCACATTCATGCCACCTCTGCCACACCCCCAGTGAATGCAGTCACCAGACTACTGAACTGGGAATTACCTGCCACGCCCCCCTGTCCAATTAAAAAGAAGAAAGAAACGAAAGTGACCATTCTGTCATACATGAACACACCACAGCACACAGTGTGAACAGCACAAAATTCAACTTCTGCATTTAACCCATTCACCAAGTGAAGCAGCGGGCAGCCAGAAACACAGCACCCGGGGAGCAGCATGTGGGGATAGTACCTTGCTCAGGTGCCTAGGGAGTCGAACCCACGACTTCTTAATTGCAGGGCAAATGCCCTAACCACTAGGCTACCAGCTGCCCCACCAAAAAAGTGGGGTTCCTCTGCAGTCCATACAGGCTTTGTGAAGACAAACATGAGAGAGTAACACAAAGAAACTTGAAGGTTCTAAGAAGAAATCAAACTGGCTATGAAGGTCCTAAGAAAGAATCAAGTTCTAGGTTTTGCGTTGCACCTGTTTCAGGTTCAACCTTCATGTTTTCTACTTGATAACATAGTAAAACTTTTCCTTATGTCTCTAGGTGTCTCTCCTTGTCTGTTAACCCAGTGATAATTGCCTTGTCTCTGTGATTGGTCTCTGTGTGCACTCTCCCTTTTGTGTCTAGCTAAAAAACCCCAGCCATTCCAGTAGTCCAGTGTGAAGTTACCCAACTTTGTTCTTTCTTAGGACCTTCATGGCCAACTTGGTTCCTTCTTGGAACCTTCAAGTTTCTTTATGTTGCTCTCTCATGTTTGTCCTCACAATGCCTCAATGGACTGCGGAGGAACCCCAGTCTTACTGGTAGTTTTCCTCATTGATATCAGTGGACTTTGATTTGGCTATCTTTGTCTCTCACATTTTCCCCTTACTACCCCTTGGTCCTTCTGCACATTGCAGCACTCCTGCACCTTGTATTCCTCATGGCTCCTAGAGAGGAACATTATTTGCATCGAGACCGTCTCAGTTAAGAGAAGGACCCTAACCCTAACTGAATGTGAATGTTTATTTTTCAGTTCCCCAAACCCTTTGTTTTCAAGGGACTGTTTACGTGCCTTGTGAGATTAACGCTCTTTGTGTTTTCTTAAAGTCCTGCGCCTGTGTCCTCCTACCCTGTGAGACGCCATGACACTCATTTACTCAAAGTATATACATTCCATATGAGTCCATTGTCAAATGAGAAAAGTCACAGGTTTCCACAAAATTAATTTTACTCTGAAAACATAATTTTTGGTTTCTCCTCATTTAACAACCCCTTTTGCCAACAGAAAACAATAGTCTTCTCTCATAATGTTTTATAAGACTTGATTCTCTTGTGATGTTTTATAAGTTGAATTTGAGTGTGAGGCAAAGGCTTGATTCTGAGAGTTTTAATGGTTTTGATTCATGCTTGGTATCCAACAGTGATCCAAAGGTAGATCCAACAGCAAAAGATCCAACTGTGACCAAGCTTTTTGCAGAAGCAGCCAGATTTTGATTTCAAATTTCCCGGTACCCACTTTGAGCATATGGAGTCAAAGAGCTGTATTTTTGTTTGAAGAATTTTTATTTCTCTGTCCATCCTTCTCACTGTGGCTGCTGAAAAAATATTATCTTACATGCGGGTTTATGATAGTTTTTAATTTCTTAAACTTCTTAAGAAGTTGAACTAACTTGATATGGGCCTTTTAAGTCAAGCAGCTAGTTCATATTTATTCTCTAATTTGTGAAAGTCAACCCACTTATTTTAATGAGATGCCAATGCCAATAACTCTGCACACTGTATTAGATGCATAGGGTCATTAGCTTTATTAATGTAAACTTCCTAGCGTCAATATCACCTCATACCACCTCAAACGAATAGTAATATACTGCGATGCTAAGTACTTGTCAGCACTAGGTGACTTGCTTTCACCTAGTGTGTCACGGAAAAGTCATTCTTTATGTACGGCATCTTTTCCCTCATCCCCTGCACTCTTTACATGTCTGGCCACTTCTGGTTCATTATTTTCTTTCAGAACATTTTGTCATCTCCTGGGACAAACTGTTCCCCCATAAAAGTGCCGAATGTGGACAAAACGTTTACTTCGTCCGCCTAAGCAAATAATTACTCCAATTAATTAAGCAAGCTGTGGATGACTGGAGGCACAATTTTCTATTCCATGTCGGGGAAAGTAGGTGCATAAAGGACAGATAACCACTAGAGGGCAATGCCAAATGACCCAGAGTGGAGAAAAACAGCTTGTCAGTTATACCGAGGGGTGTTAGTGTGTTTTAGAGTCAGTTGTCTTCAGTTTGTGTGTGTGTGTGTGTGTGTGTGTGTGTGTGTGTGTGTGTGTTTGTGTGTGTGTGTGTGTGTGTGTGTGTGTGTGT
>JBBPDC010000011.1:12707019-12741674 GCA_037974485.1 Hemigrammopetersius urotaenia | reverse complement strand
CTGTTTCTTACCTGAAAAACAGCATAAATCTGAGTCAACTATTTAACCAAGATACTGCAGTCAGAGCATCTATACATAAACATAAACATCATTTCTTGTGACACAATCTGATCTGATCCTTTTTCTATGTTTGGTGACATTTGTGATTCCGACTTGTCTGATCTTATTATATAGTCATCACTACATAATACAATTCATTTCTTAAATGAGCAGTGAAAATGCAGGTTTATGGGATTGAGAAGTAGATCTGAGAAAAGATGACAATTTAAAAGAGGAAATTCTAGTTATCAGATGTTGTAATTGCAATCAACTGCTTCCACACTGAATAATAAATTGTCTGGGATATTCATTTGAGCATGTTGATGCAAATGTGAGTACACTGGCAGGCGCAAGGTCAGTCCGTCCAGAGCGCCCACTGACCGCCTTTGGTCACGCTGGCTGCCCTTGGCTGCCTCTCAGGGCTGACATTTTCACAAAATAGCTCCCTATTGTTTTATGAGTGTGTGCATGTGTGTGTGTGAGGATGTGGATGTGTGTGTGAGAGTGAGGGAGAGGAGCTCATTTTCTGCATGTCTGCCTCGCACCTGAAGCCACACTTGTTTTCATCAGCACGTCGTGCAGCTTATGCAAAATGGCATGGCAGTAATGGGTACCATCAGTGTTGCCCGCTGCTTACTTACAAACAAGCCAGCTGTGGGGAGGAGAGCCGCCAGAATAACCTCCTACCTGGACATTTTCCTTCAAATAAACATCAGGTTAACACACCCTCTATGATCTTAAAAATAAAGATGCTAAAAAGTGTTCTTTGGAGTGATGTCATTGAAGAACCACTTTTGTTTCTTTGAAAAACCTTTCAATGCATGTTTGAGAACATTTTTAAATTGTATACCAATTAACCATTTTTCTAGAACTGCATGTCCAAACAACTGTCTAAGAAGATTAATTTTGCTGAGTATGTGGAGGGAAGAATATGCATACACTGTAGAAACAGCTGTATATAGTACCAAAATAGTATTTAAAGAATCATATTAGTTTTTCCAAAACATAGAAGCATAGAAGAATCATTTATGCATTGATTATGTATGTGCACAGCCTGCCCATATACTTTAGAGGTAAACAGGCTATTACTGACTGTGTGTGTGTGTGTATATATATATATAATTTTATCAAGAAGTATGATGCTCTGAGTAATGTTCTGCTAGGAAACCTTGGGTTCTGTTTTTTTTTCTTTTTTTTGCCATGACCAGAGCATTCTGATTGATCTTAAGCTTGCCACGAGTGATGTAGAGGATCAATATTAAGATAGAAAGAAAAAATAAATAAATACAGGGTCATCACACTGGGTGAGATGACACTGTGTTGTTGCAGACCAAGTTCATGGCAACAGTATTCCCTAATGGCAGTGGCCTCATTCAGCAGGATAGTGTGCCCAGCCACAATACAATAATAGTTCAAGAATGGTTTGAGGAACACAATCTCAAAGTGTTGACCTGGCCTCCAAACTCCTCATTTCTCAATTTGATCAAGCATTTGTGTAATGTGTTGGGCAAACTAGTCTGATCCACGATGGCCTTCTCACAATTTACAGGACTTGAACATCTGCTTCCATAATTTTGTGAAAGCTACCACAGACCACCTTTAAACATCTTGTGAAGTCTGTGCTACAAAAGCTGTTTTCTTGCACAAGGGGGACCTACACAGTATTAGGCACGGGGTATCACGGTCTGTTTCCACATAGGCAGTCACTCAGGGTGCCACTTTGGGAAGGACAGTAAAACCTTTAGCGCTCACCTCCATCCTTATTCTGTGAAAACCCCTTCAATGCCATTTGGGCTAAAGTACTGCAAATCTGACAATGCCCACCGCCACTGGATCCGAGCACCTTCAATATCTGCTGGATTTGCAATGCAGAATCACAGGACCTTGTATTTCATAGGAGGAGAGGCATGACGACATCAGCTTCCCCCTCCTCCCCCTCAGGTCAACAATTCCCCTGAAATTCGCAGGGGTTGCGTTCCAAAAGCTTCTGCGAATTGTGAAAAAACACAAATTTGTGATGTGCTAAAAAATGCATATTTTTATAGTGTAAACCCTAAATATGCCCCTAAATATGCTCCCAAAACAGTTTCATTTCATTTTAAACTTAATACTTTACCTATAAAAATTTTTAAGGTAAACCCGTATTTGCACTGTACAGTTCACACCTAACTCCAGCAAGTGCTAGAATGTTAATACCGATATTACCCCTCTTTCGTTTATGCAGGGTAAATACAGTAATAATTTAATTGAATTTACTGTAATAAAAATACAGGGCTTCAATAAGAACAAAACAAAAAACACGAGAACACTTGAGAAAAGAAATGACACATGGACTACGCCTGCCAGAGATGCATCAATATATGGTTGCTTTATGCTCTCCACAGTACACAAAAAATGTATACAGTTATTTTTTATATAGACATTTAGCTGAATTTACATTAATATTTGTGTTGCAGAATTAGTCAATTATATTTTTCTTAATAATTTAGCACTAAAGTGCATGAAAAATTATATATAGCCATGAAAAAAGAAAAAAAAGGGAGCGGGGATTTTCATTAACAATTACTAGTTTGCTTCTAAGAAAGCCGCAAAGAACAGCGATTTCACGGGGGAACACTGTATACGTTAAGAAAAGGTGACATGCTCAGAACATTGCCATCCTACGCATAAGCCAAAAGTATATTGCCTACCATAGACACTTGTGTGACACAAATACCGAGTAATGTAGCAAAACTAGGCTCTTCTCGTTTTATTTAAGAAGGCATTATTACACTGCACTCTGCAGTTGAAGGAATAGCCTATTGACTGTATAATATCAAACTCATATCAGCGCAGTGGCTTGGTGCATGCTACTATCACTGTTCTCCTGTGCACTCAGGAGGAAAACATTGTTTTCTTCTTGACTGAAACAGGAGCTGATACCAAATTTGATTGCTTACAGAGGTCATTTTGGTAGTGCATTGTGGCCTGGGCTCTGTTGAGTCTCAGGTGAATTGGTGTGGTGTTTATACATAGGCCATTAGATGGAGTGGTCTGGGGTGTCAAATGACAGATGTAGTGGCAGTTTGGAGGTCACTCACACAGTGAGATGACCCTGTATTTATTTATTTTTTCTTTCTCTCGCGGTATTGATCCTCTGCATTGCTCATGGCGAGCTTAAGATCAATCAGGGTCCTCCTGCCATGGCAAAGAGAGCAAAAACTCAAAAGGGCAATCTGGTGGGAATCTTAAAAATATCAAATAAAATTACATACGGGGACATAGTAAGCTCAATAAAATATTTGTAATGTATTTTGTCTGGTATTAAAGAGACTATCATGCAGAATGCAGAATAATGGAATATGAGTGGAAAAAAGGACAACATGAATGAAGGTTAAGCATTATAACGTTTTGTGAATCATGGATTAGAACTTGATTGCGCTTTCCCATAAATGAAGAGCCTTCTCATGCTTTATTAGCATGCTCTTTCCATTTTCTGGAGATGGCCGATTCATGACGCTTATTAAAAGGCAATAAAATCAAAGGGTTACCCCAGCACTTTGTGATGATTTGCAACTGTTGTCCTTAATACGTCCCCCCAGGTTTGGGCGCACCTTTTTGCATGCCATAGATGCCATGAATCAAGCCAGGGGCTTACCTGTGAGCAAGTGTTTTTCATTACATTAAAAGCCACATACGGGTAAGCGGGGGTCGGAGATTTGGAAAGGGCAGGTTAATTAGGATAACAAGGGGCGGCCAAAAATGAAGGTAAGCTTCCATTTGTTTCAATAAGGGAAATTGATTCCCATGTCCTCTGGTGGTCGGGCACTCCCCTCCCCAATGCATGTGAGGCAAGTGAGACAACAGAAATGGGGACACATTGATTTTTGAGTGGCTTGCACCAGAGGCTGATTGGTGCAAGAAATGCAATATTATACATATTTTTAAGAAATACAAAAGCATTTTACTACCTTATCTACTGCATGTGTAGCATACAGTACGTTACAATAGACAATAATTGTTCTGGGCTTAGGAACAGAAATCTCTTCACTTAAAACACTCTAATAATATAAGAAAGTGAGCAGGTGCTTCACTAGTATGCAAAGTAAACATTATCCTAAATGGAATGTAACACATGGAATTTGAAGAAATAGTTACAGCACATAGAATCCAATGACAAACCACTTCAGCAAGGCTACAGATTAGATATATATAATTGCCTGACTGCAAATTATTTTTTCACAGTTTTTGTCACAAATAAAATGTCATTTGAGTGCATTTTTGTCAGTTAGACTTGGTGTTATGTAAATGTGATAGTTCATTCATTCATGTATTCATCTTCTCTAACTGCCTGGGGCCTACGGGACTCACCCTGCCCCGCCCACCACAGGGCGCACTGTATTTTATCTATTTTAATTCAAATAAAAGGAAATATTTTTACTCTCAACACTTTTAATAGATTAACTAAATACTGTGAAGAATACTGTGTGAAAAGTTGTGATTCTATGTTGAGCTGTTAGTGAGCAATTATGGCTGAAAGTGTGGAGGTGAGAATGCCCTGGCTGAGAATTCAAATAAATGCAGTAGTATTTAAACTTAATTCAATCACTTTTATGAATGCTGACACACTTGCCCATCTGCAAAGATGAAAATCCAATTTGCTTCTACTTTGTAAATGTTCTCAATCAAAACAAGTAACATTAAGGGTAGTATGGAAGTAATGCATAGCTCAATTAAGAGACATCTAAAACCCATTAAAATTGGTGATATGTGGCTACTGTATGAACAAATAAACTCTGGAAGATATATAATTGACTTTGAAATGATGATTAGGGTGTTCTCTTATAGAAAACATTAATGATATAATGTACTATGAGGTGACATAAATCTGAAGGATTGTTATATGGTGCTGTAATAGTATTCCTTGATAACATCCATCTCTGCCTCATACAAGTTAGCTTTATCACACATCATGCTTCAAGCACGCTGAGAAACAAATTTACTTTATACCCAGTACGGATGAAATGATGGGCTATAACTGTGATGATTATTTCATTCGGCTAGGAATATACACTGGATGGTTAAAGCGCAAACACCCTCTAAAAATATGACACACATACATGGAAAGCTATAAAACTCCAGGCCTGCTGAGCTGTACGCGGGCTGGGGGAAGGACACAAGCAATCTGTGCATTAGCAGGCAGGTGGGGGAGCAGCTATTATAAAACGATGGCCGCCAGCAAGATGCAAGGAGGAGGCTGGATGTAAAGGACAAAGAGAATGCTTATAGCATTCCATCTCTAGGGCTTAGCCCTCGCTAACCTCTATAGGGGGGAATTTAGGAACTCATGTAGAACATTAGCTGAGCTGCTGTAGCATCACGCTAATTTAGCTTCTCATGTTTGTGGTCATTTGCCACTGTGGACTGTGTTCATGCATCATGCTTGAGAATTTTTTTGTTTAAGTGGATTTGAGTACAGTACACACAGCTGATCCAAATGAGCAATGTAATCCAGGCCTAGACCAGTGAGGACTAATGTATTATTTAAAGGAATACGCCAGCGTTTTTCAAGGTGTCCAGACAGATCTGTAGCACAGTTGATTACTAAAGACAATATTTTTGATGCGTTTCCCTGTACAGAACCTGTCGACTCAAAATACACTTAAAATGCCAGTGGGCAGCATCTGCAGCCAGCGGCTTCTGCTTCTATTATAGGTGTGTTTTGCATGCCAAGCACAGAGAAATATGTCCAAATCGATACTTTAGTTTATGTACATTTTAACAGGTCTTCCCATTGCTAGATAAGTTGTTTTTGCTCATGTGCCAGCATTACATATCAAAATTTGTCACTTTGTGTTGTTGTTTATACTTTTATTCACTGCAGTCACTTGATTTTTAAGACATGGGATGTGCCTGTGTGCGTACAAAGCCACAGATTTACAATAGCCTTTTTACAACAGCAGCATCTGGCCAGTGGTGAAATAGTCAGCAACCACCTGATTTCTCTAAGTTTATTCATTTTTAAATAAAGATGTTAATGATCTAAATAGCTCATTGCCAGTAAGATGATGCTCACCAATTGAATTTGCCTTGAAACGTTAAGTATGCATAATAGTCGTGCAAAATGCCAAGATTTGTTTTACAGCAGGAGGATCCCAAGTATGAATTATACCTCACAGAAGAGACTTGTGGTTAGTTAACAAATGAACATCTATTTATAAGTTGTGTTAAACACTACAGTCACTTTTGTGTCACTGTCCACCTTTTTTTTAAATTTCAGAATCTTGGCACAATAGCGCCATCAGAATCAGAACCCTTTATTGGTCCAGGAGGAAATTGCTTATGTAATGACTGCCACATCACACAAAGTCACAGGGACAGTAACAATATAATAGAAAGTCTCAATAAAATCTAAATAAAAATCAATGCTAGAGTCACCCTGTCAGTTGACCAGTTTTAAGTATGCATTGTGGATATTTGACACTGACATTTACAACAAAATTGCATACTAAATACTCTGTCACTGGTTAGTATTAAACATGCTTTTGCAGATGAAAGACATCAGGAGCACACCCCTGTGAAGCTATGTGATAAAGGGCTAAGAGACAAGAGTCAAAGGAAGAAGTTGAAGCTATTCAAAGCACAAATTTAAACAAAACTAATGAAAGGATGCTATATTTGTGTTGTGGGTGACAGATAGCCTGGGTGGCTATTTTTACCAGCTGACTAAGTTGATGGCACTCACTATATTGGTAACATTGCTATTTTAAAATGGAAGGCTATTATTTTTATCTGTCTGGTAGCTAATGCTAGACTGGCAGGTTACAGGTGCAAATCCGTTAGCTGTTCTGTTTCTCAGCAATGTCAGCTTAGTATGGACAGCAAATGTTAGCTGGCGCGTTACGTGCCACATTCTGTTACTCATAAACCAGTAGGAAAATGAAGCCATGCATCCAACAGCATGAATTCACCTTTCACTTTGTCAGGCATGAATGAAAACTAAGCTGCTATGGGTTTGAGTACGGTGGCATGATATGACATTTTAGTCTTTCTTTTCTGTCATAGTTATTTGAAGTGTGAGAGTCATACAGAGCTAAAAGAGCTTGCCAAAGATATAACGGACTATCTAGTATTAGCACTAAGCTGATGTGGAGAAATGAATTTGTTAATGATTTTATATCTGCAAGCACACCTAGCTAAATATAAACCTGAATCAGGGATGTCCAATCTTGTGTACAGAGGCTCCAGAAAGAAAGAGACAGTGCCTTGATTTGCTTGAATACACTTCTTTTTTGCTGAGGCTGAAATACTCTTTTTGATTTCAATATGGATGGGCTGAGCCATATGTGAACGAATGTGTTTGTGGCGTCACAGAACAAAAAGATCTCAAAATGACTTTCTTGCAGGGTAGTTTCCATATATGAATAGTGAATGGTTTTGAAAGTTTACAAATGTTTTAATGTTAAATTGTGATACAGTCCATTTAGGCCATTTTTCCTAGAATTGTACATTCAATAACCTTTCAAACCATTGCAGTTTAACGCTTGAGGAAAAAAGTATTGAGACGCCTGACCATGACACCAACAGGGACTTTAATGACATTGGATTCAAATGCATAGAATTTAATATGGAGTTATTTCAACAACCCTTCCACTCTTCTGGGCTTTCCACAATATTCTGTAAGAATTTGTTCCTGCTCATTCTGTAGAGCATTTACGAAGTAAATTTATGAAGTAAATTTATGGACGAGAAGGCTTGGCTTGCAATCTACGTGCAAGTTCATCCCACAGGTGTTGGATGGGGTTGAGGTCAGGGCTCAGTGTGGCCAGTCAAGTTCTTTCACACCAAACTCATTCAGCCATGTCTTTATGGAGCTTGCTTTGTGCACTGGGGGCGCAGTAATGCTGGAATAGAAAAGGTTCTTCCCCGAACTGTGTCCACAACATGTCCAAATCGTCTTGGCATGCTGAAGCAATACGATGGCCCTTCACTTTTAATACGGGGCCAAACCTAAGCCCTGAAAAACAACGTCCCAATACTTTTGTCCATATAGTCTATCACTTCTGCTGTATCTGTTTGGAGCACAAGTGATTTAACATATAACCAGAAACAGGCACCTCTCTGTATGTGGAAGAAAGGCCCATACTACTATACATATACTATACTATATACAAGTACTATACATTATTAAATAACTACCATGAAAATAAGTGTAGTTATGAAAGTGAGGGATTTTAAGCGCAAGGCCTTGCAGTTTAAGGAGTTAATGGACCAGTGATATTTTAGAATCCTCTGTAGCAAATTGACCAACACACATTCACCAACGCAGTTACCCAAACATCAGCAACAGGTACACACACACACACACACACACACACACACACATACGCACACACATCGCTGAGCACCCTCCTTCAGTCTGGCACCATCACATCAACCAATCTATCACCTCTGGAGCCGTTCTCAGCCACCGCGTCCATTCTTCTTGTCTAGGTTTTAGAGATTCAGCCTTGCCCCCTCCTCTGTGTCGGCCACCCCAGAGCTCGCAGAGCAGGGTGGCATCCATCTCCTCTCAGCTACACCCAGCTGCAGGCTCCAGGACACCCCCGCTGGCATAGCACCCCTGCCCATAAATCAGTCTGTGTCTCCGCTGATAGCTCCTCGTGTCAGCTGTATGGATGACTGTCGCTTACCTGTGAGGACCTGCATGCCAATGGACTCCCACTTACACATAATGGCACAGTCTCTCTGCTCAAATGCTCCATAATGATGGAATGGCAAGACGAGGCTATGATGATTAGTTTTAAGCGTTTATATTTCGGTAATTTTAAGTATTTAAGCAAGGGTGTAGATCTCTAACCTCGGAATGATTCGATTCTGATTTTTTAGGAATCCATACAATGCATCAATGCATTTTTTTTTATGTTTGTTGCACTTTTTATTGTACGGTGGCCTTGTGTGCCAGAAAGGCGCCTTTAAATATAATTTATTATTATTATTATTATTATTATTATTATTATTATTATTATTATTATAAAATCTGAAATTTCCCCTCAGCTCAGTTATTTCCATACAATTCTTTTTTTAAATGTACATAATAAATAGATTACACAGCAGTGGACAAAATACTGTATATGATCAATATTTTTTTTTTTAATTTGTACATTTTTATTTAGGCCAAAACACTGCACACTTTAATCAGTAATCGATTGTAACATTCCAGAAGTGATTCAGTTCAATCTTCACCTACAGCTCGATGCATTTATGCATTTTCAACCGTGTTGAAGCCGTTACAAGTCTAGATTTATTTGCTATAGTATTTAAATCGAATTGTATGATTGTATTTACATATTCAGCAGTAATTCAACATGTTTTTATTTGCACAAACAGTCTGATGGTACATAAACGGATCATTTTCTATCAAAATCAAGTCATAATAAAATATCTCCTCCACAGGTATTAGTTGAAAGTTAGAATATGTGCTTATGACAGAATTTCAGGCTAAGTTTCAGGATAAGGAGGTAAGTATAATAAATATAAAATAAAACCATGCTTTCATTACTGTCGTCAAAAACAGCAGCTTCTAACGGACGGGTTGAATAAATGAGCAACTATGGAAATAAGCTGGAATATTATTAGTGCACCTCATGTGACATTGTTCTTACACTTAACAGGACCTGCATTTATCTCATTTGTGACTGCATGGTTTGGATTCTCTGCGTGCTTCGCAAAGTAGAGCTTCCATTCTTTCTCCTGGAGAGCAATGTGTTCAGAATGATAGTATTTGGAGCCATTTAGTGGAGCCTGATGTGGGGGTTTTTAGTATGACACCAGTTGTGATATAAACAAAGACTGCAGCGGTACGAGTGTAAGAATGTAATGCTGTGATTATTGCGACCCCAGGGAGGCCTCTTTGAGCCTCTTCAGTGGTGCCGGTTCACAGCAAGTGCCCATTATTCCGCTGTAAATGGAACTGAAAATGTACATTCAATACTGAACGGGCTGCTAAAAACTATACAGCGTGTTCACTTGTAATCCCTCCTAATTGTATCATTAAGATGCTTATTCGCTACATCAAACACCCAGCAGTCAAGCTGAGTTTCTTGCATGACACCTTTTGCCATCCCTCTGGAAACATCTTGCATTGTGTGTGTGTTCGCCTTTGATTTGCCCTGTTATCCTAAAATACCTTCACACACACGAAAAATAAAAGTGCCAGAAATGCTTCCCTGGGGAGAAGGCATTGAAAAACGACCCTTGTTTCATTAAAAACCTTTTAATTTATGATCCTTAAATGACCCATTTCCGTAAAAAATTCTTTCTTTGAAGAACCTTTGGAAAATGTAAAAAAGCCTTCATTCAAATATAGATAGGTTTGAAAAGTTGAATCGTGTTTACATACGACTTTACTTTTTAAAAAGCAAGATAAATACAGTTTTGCATAATAATGTTACTTTAAAAGTTGTTCTTTTGAAGGCATTAAAGTAAAGTTTGAGGCAGCTGGTGGCCCAGATAGTGTTTGGGGCATTCGCCCTGTGATCAGAAAGTCATGGGTTTGATTCCAAAGACTGCTAATGGCACCACTGAGGATTCCTTGAACATGGTACCATCCCCACACCCTGCACCCCAGGCGCTGTGTTATTGGCTGCCCGGGTTAAGTACAGAAGAATAATGTTGCTGTTGACAGAAAGGTCACTTTCCATACAAGGTAAGAACAATTTAGGAACCTTTGGTTTCGAGATTGCAACTTTGATACAACACCTCCCTACAAAAACACACAGAGACGCACTATTCATGACAAAAAGAAAGAAAAAAAGGAGAGAAGCTATGGTGATGCACAAGCATCCACAAGCAACCTTGAACTGTAAGGCTAATGCACTGTTTAGATTGGTATCACAGGGGATGAAAAGACAACAGCACTGCAGTATTAGAATGAGGTTATGCCTGAAAGTGGTGCAGTTCAAGGCTCCCACAGATGCAAAGCGTGAATCCTAGTCCAATTCATTTTCCTTTGTGGCAAAATACCATCTTCTATTCTGATTTAGACGAAGCTTGTGCATGCATTTGGAGGAATCTCAGCATGAACAGCCTATTTCAGTTACATTCATCTTTTGCCTGCTATTTACTTTGCATGCTCACTTTAGCATACGCACCAAAAATGGATGCAGTTTATAGCTCATTTATTAGGCTACAAGCACTTAATTATCCTGCTTTATATAACAGACACCATCAAATTAGCATTGAAAATGGGTAATTATGTTGGATATGAATAAAACAGGTCAGTAACAAACATGTAATTTGTCATGGGGATACTGTTTGTCGACTACAATTTCATATTTAGCCACAGTACCTTGTTTTTTTGAAAGGCCTTTATTCATTTTGCATTTAATTTTTTGCAGTAAATTTGTGTTCTTATTAACCGTGCTTAATCCCCCCTTGCACATACATGATAAGGGGTTTACATACACTAGGATGACCTCACACACATACACTCACAGTTGCGTAGCCTTATTTCACCAGTGTTTACAGTATATGCATGTTCTTAAGCCTCAGTATACATATTAATCAAGTATTTGCATAACAAGTGCATAAATGAAGTATTTGGTAATTATGTAGGTGAGACAGTAGCACAAGTGCTAATCTGATTAGTATTACCGCTCATCCTTGTATGAGCGAACAGTGGCAGGGGTCATCCTTGTCATGTTCTTTTACAATGAATGTAATTGTCTAAGACTTGTCTCAGCAGAATTATTCAAACACTGAGTGTCTTGGGAGTGGTCTAGTGTGGTCTTCATGTGTTACAGTAGAGCATGTTAACTAGCCTGAGCGACTTGTTATCCCATCTGAACTCCATAGGTAATAAAGAGGGTGATGGCGCATCTATTCTTAAGAGAACAGTTTGGTGCTGGAAGTGACTTAAGTCACTGACAGAAGTTTGGGACTACACTATATGGACAAAAGTATTGGGGCACCTCTTGATTCATGATGTGGACTAAGCCCCTTACTTCCAGTGGACAATCTAACTGCTTCAGCATACCAATACATTTTGGACAACGCCATGCTTTCAACTTTGTGGACCCAGTTTGGGGAAGAACCTTTTCTATTCCAGCATGACTGTGCCTCAGTGCACAAAGCGAGCTCCATAAAGACATGGCTGGATGAGTTCAGTGTGGAAGAACTTGACTGTCCCATAAAGAGCCCTGACCTCAACCCAATCACCTTTGGGATGAACTGGAACGGAGATTCTGAGCCAGACCTTCTCATCCAACATCAGTGCCTGATCTCATAAATGCTCTACAGAACGAATGGGCAGAAATTCCAACAGAAACTGTGGAAAGCCTTTCAAGAAGAGTGGAAGCTGTTGAAGCTGGAAAGGGGAGACCAACCCCATATTAAAGTTTATGCATTTGAAAGTAATGAATGCCATTAAAGTCCCTATTGGTGTACTGGTCAGGTGTCCCAGTACTTTTGTTCATGGAGTGTACAGTGTTTTCCTGAATATGAATACATTTTAGCCAACATGAACATAGGGAGGAAAAATAGCAGGAAGGAAGTGACTTAAGAAAAAGAGACATCCCTCAAAACAAGAAGGAAAAACAGAAAAAATGAAGAAAAAAGGAAAAGAAAGGACAAAGGAACAAAAGAAAGAAAGCTATCAAATAATGGTTGAAAGAAGGAAAGGAAGAAAGCTCTTAAGGAAAAGAAAGACTTCAAGGAACGAAAGGAGAAATCAAAGAAAGGAAAGTGGCAAAAAAGAAGCAAATAAGTCATCAAAGAAAGAATCATACAAAGACAGACCTCCAAAAAGAAAGAAAGAAAGAAAGAAAGAAAGAAAGAAAGAAAGATAGATAACCTTCAAGGAACAGAGATGAGGAAGAATGGAAAGAAAGTCCTCAAGGGTAGGAGAAAGGAAGGAAGAAATAAATAATGATGGAAAGTTCATTCACAAAAAAAGAAGCTCTCAAAGAAGAGAGAAGGAAACAAAGACCTCAATGAAAAAAGGATGATATAGGCTTCCAAAATAGAGGGAATAAAATGCTCAAAGTAAGAAGTTAAAAGAAAAAAGTAAATAAGTAAAAAATATTAGAAAGAACTCAAATAATGAGAGCAAATGGAAAAAGAATGGATGTTTTGTGTGTAAATAGATGTCTTTTTCAATTGTTTGTCTGACTGTGTTCATTCGGTGTCTCTTACAAACAAGTGCCGCTTCTCCAGCTAAAGACTGTATAGGTGATCTGAAGTTAATGATGGGTTGAACTGCCTTAAGGTTATTCGTTAACGTTTTAGAAGAGTCTGTCACTCAGAAGAGGTGGAAGCCCTTAGCTTTATTCCTTTTCAAATAATCTGCAAAAAGATTTCATATTCTGTGGCGAGAACATGCAGAAGCAGCCTCCTCCCACAGGCAGCTCTCTGTATTCCATCTCCCTCCCCAGCCCTCAAACTCAGAAATCAATGTTCAGACTTGTGCAGGGGCTCTAAATCGCTTTCTAACTCCAATGTCACGCTTCTTACCACATTGATAAAAGTCACACTATGGATCCAAAGGACAAGTAATGCCACTGGAAGCACTTATCCATCCAACGTGGCACTCTGTCTCAGTCCTGCATTTGCTCGCTGTCTCTCTCTCTCTCATACACACGCGTACAATAGGATGTGGAAGTGTGAGCAGCGGCTAGAGGAGAAATGGGTCAATGAGATTTGAAAAATGTTTGTTTCATATTTCACAGATGTCAAATCAGAAAAGAAAGAAAGAAAAAAAGAAAAGACAAAATGTAAACAAAAGGAGAGTAGAGAGGCAAAGTGAGGGAACAGAGAGAAAATCAGAAGAGAAAATGAAGGAAAAGAAAGAAAGAAAGAAAAATAAATGATAAGAGAAAATGTTGATCCAACAAAGGGAGAATAGAAAGGGAGAGAGAGAGACAGAAAGGGGAAACACAGCAAATGAGAAGAGAAAATGGATGAGAAAACACAAAAGAGAGAAAATAGGAGTAAAGAGAGGTGAAAAAGAATGAAAACAGAAAACGAAAATGAAGGAAGAAGGGAAAGAAAGACAAAATAAGTCAGAAAAGTTACAGAATGAAAAAATCTAAATATCAGAAAGACAGAAAAAGATCATCAAAGGAGGAAGAAATAAAGAACAGAGGAAAGACAGATTAAACACAGGGAGAAAAAGAAAGAAACCGAAGAAACTGAGAAAAAGAAGGGAAGGTGGCGAGGAGGGAGAAAAGGAGCAGCAGTATTTCTGGCTCGGGTTAATGCGGGTTCTGTGTTGTGCAGATTGAAGAGAGACGTGCAGCCTGAACGCTGCAGTAAAAGCAGCAGAGCAGATGGTTTCCTCATCTCTCCTCTCGTCCCCCTCCTGCTCTCTTTTCATCTCCTGAGGGTGGAGAAGAAAAGGAAGAGTGGAGAAAGTAAAGGTGAGGGGAAGAGGGCCTCCTCAGCCTCGTGTTAGAGAAGAGAAAGAAGCGAGGGATGGAGGGAGAGATGGTTGGAGTTAGTGTGTGTGCATGATAGAAGAGCTCAAGGGTAAAGAGAGATCATACACATCCTCTCCTGATTATCACAGAAACAATTTCATTACAAACCTACTTGCGGGAATATGCAGATGAGGATGATGGGTAATAGACTAGCTAATTATTTGCCACAAGTCAACTCCCCAGTACCTGTATGTGCTATAGAAACCCAGGACATAAGCTCCAAGTTTTGTGTATAATTCATAATGGAGATACTTAATTAGCAGCTAAATTATTCAGTTAATTTATATCGAGCAAATGAGTTCTCTTGTCGTTGAATATTTCATTAAAAGCCTGTCAAAATACAAGTTAACTCTGGTCAAATACAAATGCCTGCCTCCCGCTCGTTTGCGATTAGACTCATCTGTCCATGCGCCCAATGTAGAATACCATTAAATCTTATAATTAAACATAATAATGTGTCTTCAGAAGCGACTTACCTGTACATAATGGATTAGCAGAGAAAGGTTTAGAAATGCCTTTCACTGCATCTGAATATACAAAAATCCAGAACAAATGAAGAGCTGATGTGAAACTGAAGAGTCCTATTCATAAGGCCTTTAAAGTTCAGAATTCACTATTGAACTCTATTGAACCGACTGAAGCTGCTAGGTACTATTAAGTCCCAGTGTGATGTTCAATTGACAATAATACTTAAATAAGATCTTTTATTGATGAAGTGAAATGAATAACATGCACTTTTTGTGTAATCTTTCAAATTACACTTGATGTGAACATCAAATTCCAATACCACCAAAAAACATCTTATAGCTTATTATATCTTTCTCTCTATATTCTCTCTATCTCTATATATTTGTGTGTTACAGAAAATTACAGAAAAATATTCTTATCTTATAATGGAAGTTAAAAAAGTATTTTCTTCCAATAAAGTTTGGACCATTTCTATATTGGTCTGTTTGTAATTACGTTTTCACACAATATAAAGGGCAGCTAGTAATAAAACGTTTGGATTTTAAAAAAATGGAAATACAACGTTTTGTCCCAACTGCAAACTTACAGTAAATGTAAACAGCTCATAAAGAACATTTTCCCCAAGCCTGAGCTTTACTGCTCAAAAGTTCCAACTTTGTGATACCACTTTACACCACATAGTGGCAGTATATATCCGCAAAACACCATGACAGCCACACACTCTCTGCAGAACTCCCACTTTTCATTACATATTTAGACTGACATGGAGAGAGAAAAGTGATTTTAGGTTTTCACAGCTGGCAAACTTTGTAGAAAACTATGCTTCAACTCTGGCAGGCTTCATTTCACCAGTCTGTAGGCGAATCAACAATCTATTACTGGTTGCCAAAAAGCTCAAACATGCTTCAGCCACGATTTCTTTAAATTGTGAGACCGATCCACTCTCACTAAAAGCTGGAACATGTCACTGCAGCTTGGGGTTTTTTTTTGGCACCTTTCTTTGCTGTTAAATGTTACAAAAATACCAGATTTAATACGCAACAAAGGAGATAGTAGTATAGTAGTACTGTTTTTCCTAATTTCACCACAGATAGCATTTGTTTTTTTACTTTTGCAGTGTGACTAAAATGTTTACCATGAGGGTTAGACAGGCCTCCAGAACACCACAGGCTCTGTTCAGGTCTTTTCAGGCTCACTGTGGGCTCGATGTCTGGATATCACAGCGGCATATTCTCTACCAGAGCGGTAACTGCTGCGCTTCAGCTCAGGTCTGGAGAAGTCCACATGGAAGAGGCCGAATCGCACCTTGAAGCCCTCTGTCCACTCAAAGTTATCCAGGAGTGACCAGGCAAAATAGCCCCTCACATCCACACCATTGTTTCCTATAGCTGGAAAATAAAATAGAGCATAATAGTGAGAAACCAAAACAGAAAAGACACACAACAATGTCAAATGCAACTGCATTCCAGGTCAAATTATGTTATGCTGTTACTCTACGTTATATAATCATCTACAGGGAACACTGTTCTGGACTGGACGTACCATTTAATGCACAAATAAAACGTTATGACAGACCACACATTTTGCATTACTGCAAACAAACAGTAATTGTGCACAAATGGCTGTGGAAAAAAAAACATATTTAAGTGTGATCCCTGAACAGCTTGTACTCATTTTCACTCAGAAAATCAGTTTCAGCAGTTGTACCAGGGTTGCTCAAACCTTTGTATATGGCTGCATTGTCTAAATGTTAACATTTAAAATACTTTGAAAGGTTCTCTTGAGTGTGCCAGAACAGAGCAAACCCTCAAAAAATAATTTCGAAAGCTTTCCAATAAGAAATTCCTCTAGAGTAGCAGTGCTCAGAAAACCTGGGATACTTTGTTCTCAGAAATAAGTGTTAGATAGAGCTTTAAGAAAAAAACCTTTGGCTACTTCCTGAAGAGCATCTTGATAAAACTTGCAGCGGTCAAGATCTTCAAATACAACAGGTCCTATCTGCGAGAAGCCGTTTTCAGTGATGTAGATGGCGGGGTTGTTGTAGTTCTCCTAAGAAACACACTGACAATAGTAAGCTAATGGTAAAATGATGTGATAGTTGTGAATTTTGTAATCGCTGTGTCTAATATGGAAATACAAATGATTCCCTTTAATGGGAAAAAGAGATAAACCCCTCTTTTAGGTGATATAAATGTACCTTTATGTAATTTAGCAGCTTGAGCAGACCTTCAGGGACTACAGCGAGCCAGGACACCCCACACACCGGCCATGATGGATCTGTTACACCTTCTGCTGCTTGGTCCCCTTTGAAACTGAGCGTGCTGGCCTGAGAACAGGTGTCCTTCACTTTGCGTGAGGTGTAGTAGTTTAGTGCGAAGAAATCTGCTGTGCCTAAGGGGTTGGGTTCATCCTCTGAAAACATGGGCAGACGGGGTCCCTGAGAGAACCCTAGTTCCAGATTCCTGGCCTCAATTCTGGATTTCATAGACTCTGGATAGTCTCCTGTGCAGAACACAGGACAGGCAAACCAGCCCAGAGTAAAATCCATGTAGCGCTTTGTGGCTGCTATATCCTCGGGGCAGCCCGGGTCCAACGGCTCAGCCCAATCACCACTAAGAGCAATGGACACTTTCCCTCCTTGGAAATGTCTGAAATGCGTATTGTAACTATGCCAGGCTCTAGTGTGGGCACGCAGCATATTGTGGCCTACCAGGTAGATGGTGGTCCCTGGCTCTTTGAGGCCAGGGGCATGAAGGCCATCCTCATAGCCAAGTTTAACGCACACATAAGGCTCATTCACAGTAATCCAAAGCTTCACCCTGTCTCCAAACGTCTCAAAGCAAAACACAGAGTACGAATCAAAAAAATCTACAATCTCTGGGGATTTCCATCCATCACGATCCTCCAGGGCCTGAGGTAGGTCAAAATGGTTCAGGGTGACCATGGGCATAACATCATTAGCAATTAGGTCATTAATCACTTTATTATAATACGTTACACCTGGGGGGAAAATATAAAGTTGATTAAATATTTTGGAAAATGATGTCCTAAAAATGATTCATTTCTAATTATAAACATTACATCGGCCTACATTCAAAATGATATGTGAATAGATTAACCACATATATAGACAAAAGTATTGGGACACACGACCACCACGCCAAAAGGGACTTTAATGACATTGCAATCAAATACATAGATTTTGTTATGGAGTTGGTCTGCCCACTCTGTAACGGCATCCACTATTCCTGGAAGGCTTTCCACCAGATTTTGGAGTGTTTCTGTGCCCATTCATTTTGTAGAGCATTTAGGAGGTCAGGCTGGAAGCATGATGCCGTTGTCCAAAATTTCTAGGTATTCTATAGCATTAAGAATGTCCTTCGCTGGAATTAAGGGACCTAGCCCAAACAACAGGTGTGTCCCAATACTTTTGTCCATATAGTGTATATCTCAAAATGCATGAACAAAGTGCCTTCTTTGCCTTTAATATACTTTCGTGTGCTTTCTATGATCACATCAGACTACCTTTTGGATTGACATAATCCGTGGTTCCATCAGGAAGCAGCCTGGACCATGATAAAGACAGGCGGTAGTGGGTGAGGCCTAACTGCAGGATGCACTTCAGATCCTCTTCCCAAAGCTGGTAACTGTTGCAGGCCACATCTCCGGTCTGACCCTCAAACACTCTGCCTTTAGTGTGGCAGAAAGTGTCCCATATGCTGGGGCCTTTACCATCCATGTCCCAACCACCTGCACAAAAAAGAGAATTAAAAAATGAATACAGCACCTTAAATCAGAAGGTATGAATGATGCAAGTTTGTGGGCAGCTGGTGGCCTGGTGTTTAGTGAATAGGCCCTGCAATCGGAAGGTTGTGGGGGTTGAATCCCAGGACTTTCTGTGGCACCACTGAGGTGTCATTCAGCAAGGAACTGTCCCCAAACACTGCTCCCCTGTGGCTGTCCATTGCTTCCCTTTGTGAATGGGACAAACGCAGAGAAAGAATTTCCCATTGTTCACAGTGTGCTGTGACTATAAGGGGCCCCTTTACATTAAGTTGTCTGTTAATTCTTTCATTTGCATTTAATTTATTTGCATACCACAATACTTGATTACAATCCCTTTAGTATGTATGTCTAATGTGGTCTGATATTCCAGACAGTAATCACGTGGGACAGTCTGAGCTGGAGCATACCTTCGATTTGGTAAGCAGCTGTTGCAGCCCCCCAGGCAAAACCACGTGGAAAGGTTTCAACGGGTACGTCTTTTGGAAGAGACATTTTAATCAAACGGTAGTCTACATATATTGCGTTTATACATCCCGATGAGCTACAGACTGGTTTAAAGGATTTCTCGCCCACATGTGCACAACTAGGAAATACAGAGCAAACGTCGGCACGCACAACCTGGAACGGAGCCTACGTCAGCACGCACACTCTGAACGTAATCCTGGCAAGAAGGCAGAGGGAAATTTCTCTGGATCTGCAGTGTAAACTACAGACATTTTGCATTAACGTGGTCATTGGTATTTGTCTACAGTGTTTAAACACACTTGCACGCCAGGTCGTCTGAGCTCATCGTTGTAGTATGCATAAACTATATGGACAAAAGTATTGGGACGAATTCTCATTACACAACAGGGACTTTAATGGCATATGATTCAAATTCAAAGACTTTAATATGGAACTTACTTTGTGCACTGGAGCACAGGCATGCTGGAATAAAAAGGTTCTTCCCCAAACTGTGGAAGTATCGTGCCATCCAAAATGTCTTGGTATACTGAAACATTAAGATCCTTCTCTGGGGAGTAAGGGGCCAAGCCCAAACACTCGTCAGAACTGTGAGCTAGTTGGGGTGGTTTTGCTTTGCCAAGTGCAACATAGCTTTCTCTGTTATCATTTTAAATCATAGCTTAAAATGAAAGATTGCAACAAAAGAAAGTTCTAATAATTTAGTTTTGTGAAATATCCCTCCTGGCAATTTCTTTGTGGGTTTAAGATTTTAAGAACATGTTGACTGTCTCTGTTATGACGAACCCCCACCACCACCATTTTACCTTAGGAAAAACAAGATTACATTTAATTGATCTGAAGAGATCAAATAAACCAAAACCAATCATTCAGTGTTCTGCAGTTCCTGATAAGATCATTATTTTTGATTATTTGTCAGAATCATCCTCAAGCTCAAGCAAAATGAAAGTTTTTTCCCCCTCTGCACAAAACAAGGACAATCTTGATAAGCTAGCCTGTTTTCCACACATGTTCTGTCTTGCTATCTCAGCTTTCAACTGAGATAAATCTAACATTTATGATGATAACTATTTCAAACTCTGCTGTTAGATATTTTTGTGACCTTTTCACCAAAGCAACAGAATTGTTTAGCGTATGAATCTAATCTAAATAGATAGGCAGTGGTACTTATATTCACTTGATGCTTGTCTCAGAATCAAAAAACTTTATTGATCCCAGAAAAAAATTGCTTATGTTATGAGAGCACAGACAGAGATACAGAGAGAAGAACAATGAGATGAAGATCAGTAATATATAAGTAATACAGTACTACTATAAGTACTGATATTAACATGGTAAGATTACTGCAAATAATCAGGTTGCACATGAAGAAATGATGTAGCACCAGTTCAGAAAACTTAATTTGAGACGACACTTTGTAAGTCTATTGCACATAATAAGAAATTGCATGTAATATTTTCCACCTGATAAGCACATTGCACAATATTGCAAATGGTAGACTATTTTACATAATATTACATAATAATGCACATAATGATAATGATTTAAACCCAATAAGAAATTGCACAACATCAGGCATAGATTGCACAAATTATATTGCTGAGGTGTGACAGAGGGAACAGTTATAAAGTCTAATGGTGGTGGAAAAAAGGGTTTGTGTGTACATTGATCAACGAAAACTTTGAAACCACCTGCCTAGTCTTATGTCTTTTCCCCTCGTGCCACCGCAACTGCTCTGATTCATCAAATCCTGGACTACACAAGACCTCTGAGGGATGTAAATGTGTGCTGTGATTTCTGGCATGAAGATGTTAGCAGCAGATCCGTTAAACCCTATACATTCCCAGGTGCTGGAATAGAAAAGGTTCTTCCCCAAACTTGGAAGCATAATTGTGATGATCTTACTGCTTCAACCAAACAACAAAGACATGCTTCCAACTATTCCAGCATGGTTGGATGAGTTCAGTGTAGAAGAACTTGACTGGCCCTCACAGAGCCCTGACCTCAACCCCATCCAGCACCTTTGGGATGAACTGGAACGGAGATTGTGAGCCAGGCCTTCTCGTCCAACATCAGTGCTTAACATGCTCTACAGAATGAATGGACACAAATTCTAACAGAAACACTCAAAAATCTTGTGGAAAGCCTTCAGACAACAATGGAAGCTTTTATAACTGCAAAGGGGGACAAACTCCATATTAAAGTTTATGTATTTGACTGCAATGTCATTAAAGTCCCTGTGCGTGTGATACTCCGAATACGTTTGTCTTTATTTGGCAGATGCAGCCAGTCTGCTGCTGATCGAACAAAATGAATCAGACCGTCAGATTCATATAATCGGTTCAGTGAGAATCGGTTCGATCTCTCCAATGCGATTCCTCTAAAGGAGGAACGGAGCTGCTGTGACGTCATCAGGGAGCTGGAACATGGAGCTGTGAGTCTGGAGGAGTTCGGGGTGAATGGACCGAGTTCACAAACTGGGGGCAGCTGTACTCGGACTATTCCACGCCTTTCTTTGAGCTTTTTAAAAGCTTTTAAAGGAGTATGCTGCAGTGGACACCTGTGGATATTGGCTAAAATGTCTCCGAGTTGAGAAAAGTCCTGTTGCAGAGCAGCACGGATCTGCCTTAAACGGGTGTTTTGGAGAAGGTAACAGACAGACACACCAGGTCTAGGAACACTAATGGCTTTATTTCTCTCTCTCTCTGCTGCCCGCAGTCCCTGTGTGAAAGTTGTTTTTGAGCGAAGCGTGATCTGATTTCGCAAAAGTTGTGTGCCTGTATGTATGTGGGATAGACAGTGTGTCTCAGCTCGGCAGCTGTTGTCTCTCTCTCTCTTCATGGAGTAGCTGAGCAGAAATACACAACACGGGACTTAACTTCTAAGAGAAGATTCAGATACAGTATCCTGCTCACGAGGTAAAGTTGTTTTTGTCTTTCCTAGAGACGCTACTTTGTGTCGAACTTGTAGCGATGCAGTGGGGTGGAGTGGAGAACCGAGGCGCCAGGAAAACAAAGAAGGATCTCCCAGAGCTTCTCCTCGGCGATAATGTGGAGCTCACAAAGGCCATTCTAAACCTGGCTGTAACGCATTGCCTTCACCATGACCTGACCAAACCCCTCGTCATGTTTTTCTGCTCGAGAACGAGCAGATAAGGGACCATCTTATCTAACAAAAGGCACCGAGAGCTCCCCTCCTTCCAGACTGTCGTATTATAATAACCCCCCTCCTCTCCTCGTCCTGGGTGTCTGAGGAAGGCGAGATGTCTCCCTGCTCTCTCCTGCTGCTTTCCCTGGCTCTGAGGCTGCTCGGGGGCTCCGAGTCTGCACTGACTGTGTCAACTGACTGTAAATTTTATGAAGAACGCTCCAGAAATGCGGACAGGAAAGTAGTCTGCAGCAACATGGAGCTCCAGGAGGTGCTGCCTTCAGAGTCCTTCCCCAACAGGACAGTGACACTGTGAGTAAAAGTCACAACATATAATCCATACTGACCATCTGCCCCTCTTCCTTGTCTCTCCTGACACTTTTTGGGGGTGTTGACTCCCCTGGTAGCAGAAACAAAAGTTCTCAAGCCATTCTCTTCTACTTCTAGCACCCTTTACAAGACCAGCATCAAGTTAGGCCCCTTAGAGCTAACAAGGGACCCATGCAGTTTATAATGCTGGGAATTGTACTAATTTCCAGCTGTATCACTGATTCAACCCTATAAACAAATCATACACCAATAAAAGACGACAGTACAGTAAGCAACACCCCCAAAAAATAAACCTAAACATAGGTTCGGTTCCCTGGACAGGGATTAAGCCTAGTCCTAGATTAGGTAGTGTTGTGTATAGAAATTTTCCATTGAAAAGGAAAGGGTAGTCCAAGACTAGACTTAATGTGACCTAAGCCCTAAATATTGTCCTACATGTTAGAGACAAAATGAAAATGCTGAAACCTGAACATGGCTACTATACTCACTCCCTGATTTACTCACCAGTTAGGCCTTTTTGTTGTTTGGGGGTGGGATTATCAGGTTGATACTTTTTGTGTGGTACTAACAGGTAGTAGTGAATCGTTTCTTTGGGAATGTCTGTTCGCATGTATTGACTCTGTATAATTTCTGAAGCAACCTGGTCTTTATAATAAATCAAACTACTACTTTTATTATTATTATTATTATTATTATTATTATTATTATTAACAAAACATTTGAGTCTTTTCTGAATGAATTGTTGAACAATCAAGGTCATTGATGGAAAAAGTTTGCGAGCCTGTACGATAATGACCTCTTAAAAAAGGGTAATTGGACTCAGGTGTTCCAGTCATTTGAGGAGAAAGTTTAACCAGCCTGGCCGTACAAAAAACAGCACCATTTTGATTACTTGCGCTTCACAACAAAACTGTGCTACATTAGAATACAGCTCAATCAAGAGACTTTAGAAGTAGAATTGTTGAATCTCTGGAAACATTTATGTAAGAATTTCTCAAAGGAAAGAATGGTTTGCAATTATTGAGGCAGCAGTGAACTCCAGGGAGTGTGTTAGGGAGTTCTGCTGCAGAATGTTATTAGCATCAGTCTGCAATCTAAAACTCAGGAGATTTGGCCACGCAGGCTGCATGACAATGATCCAAAACGATCCAAAAGAAAATCTACAACAGACTGGAGGAAACTGGAGAAATTACACTTTTGGAACAGCCAAGCCATGGCCTTGACCTCACTCCAGCTGAAATAGTATGGCATGTTCTGAAATAGACCATTCCTGCGAAACATCCCCAAAATATGAGTGAACTGAAAGAGTTTTGTGTGAACTGAAAGCAGCTAAAAAATAATTTAACTGTGGCACGTGTTCCTTAAGTAGCTACAGACAGTGTTTACTTGAGGTTACTGGCAGTAACAGAGGCTCTGTTTTTTTGTATTCAGACCATCACACTGTAAGAGTGTAGCTTCCTCTCTTATTTGCAGTGTCTGTACTGACAGAAGCTGGGCAGAAACTGATCCTAGATCAGCATTGCTACTCTGAGAAGCTTCATGAATGCAGCTCCAGAAATAAGTATCTCACTACTGTCTATATCTGTGTCTGTCTGTCTGTCTGTCTGTCATTGTGTTGTTGTGTTAGAGCAGGGAATTGCATAAGGAATTCTATAAGACGTTAGTTCAGGGCATTCCCTGATTTTGGATAACTATTTTTACCGACTTTCAGGTTTGTTTGATATCTTTTGGCTGCTTTTTTGGTCTGCTGAATGTCTGTCCACTTGAATAGCCTGCTTTATAACAGAGCTAATATGTTTGCTGAGGTAACTAGAAATGTAATTTCTCCAGTCAGTCAGATGGTTAAGTAGAAGTAACGAACCGTCATGCTATGTAGTTATAGTTATTCTCTTGGATTCAAATTAGAGGGGAGTACACACGATCTTAGTATGCAGTAAGTTTACCTATATGTTGTAGTTGTATTTATTGATTTCCAGATGATGGTATTACCAGCTACTTTTCTTTTTTTATATGGTTACGTTTCAAATCAAATACAATTTTTTTTGTGGAAAATTAAATACTCAATACTACAAAATTGTTTGCGACAACATAGTCAAGATTCTAGAGTGTAAGTCTGTCTAGTTGTAGAGTCTAAAATATGAAGGGACATCTCTGGTGGGATTTTTGTACATTTAGAAACGCTTTTTAGTCATTTTGCATTGCTGCGCTTAGATACAAGCACATTCCATTTCACTGAGAGAGCGCAGTGTAGCTGGTTATTATATTTCCTGATTTTCAGGCTCAATTTCTGTCATTTCCAGTTCCACCGACTCGCTAGAACTCCCCTTATCATGTGATCCCTCCAGCTCGGGGAGGGTAAGGACGAGCACATGCTTCCTTTAAGACACTTGAAGCCAGTCTCCATATCTTTCAAACTGCCATAAACGTAATGGACGTTGTAACGTGCTGGGAAGAAAATGCTGACTGACAATTCTCTTATGTCAGTTACCAGACACCTGGGCTAGCTAGTATCATGCTGAGTGATTGGGGAGAAGTGGAAAGACCATCCTGAGACAGCAGAGCCAAACATGCTCTCTGGAGCTTCTGGCTGCTGATGGATGCGGCACCACAGTCAATTATTATTCTTATTTAAAAGTACACTTTTGGTGTTGTTTTGCATTGTTAATGTTAACTTTAATGTAACAAGGTTTTAGGTTTTATTCAAAGTAATCGTGGAACATTTCTGTAGGACCATGTACCTTAAAAATTGTCCCAGTGTGAAAAGTTTATAAGTAGGATTTTTATTATTATGGGTGTCCTACAGCAAAGATGATGTTTCCTGAAATTTGAAATATGTGAGTTTCTCTCTCTTCTTTGGGAGGAGTAATTAAACTTTAGCCAGTGTCAAGTTCCTGACCTTTCTATGGGATGTTTGCACATTCCACTGGTGTATCTAAACTCCCATTTAAGCCATGCAGCCTCAGTGGCCTCATGAGCATGAATCATGCAGATCAGCCAGAATGTCTGTCCAAGCAGTTATTTTGTGAACTGCGTAGTTTTGGGCTGTTTACAATTGCGTTCTTATTTTTCTGTCAGAAGGTAATGCTTGTCTTTCCAGCAGACTTAAGCATTCACTCTTGTATATGCAGTGGAATTTTGGAGCACAAAATAGTTTTTGGCATTTCACAGTAGCAGTTCAAGTCTCAGATATTAATTTAAAGTGGTCACTTGCATATTCTGTCTTATTGTGTTCAGATCACATTGCATTTTACTAACAGAAGCATCTAAAAGAAAGCGTGTTTCCTTCGAAGGCGGCTTTGACATTTGCAAAGTCTTGGTTTAAAGGTGTGATATTGAACTGTAGATGGGTCTCTCACTTTGCTGTATAATTTTGCACTAAAGCTGGACAGAATATTAGGCATGCAATGATACTGCAACATATTGCAATTGCAAAGCCTTTCAGTATTTTATAGATAGATAGATGGATGCTGTATTGTTATTGTGTCAGTGCAACGAGATGACGTTCGGGGCTAGGCTGCAGATCGCAGCGGAGATTCCGAAATATAAAAATGAAATTAAAAATCATAGAAGTTGTATGTTTTGGAATAGAGTTAAATAAGAAACGGTATGTGCATACTTGTATACAACAGAGATGAGGGTTGCACTAGGAGTGCTCTAATAATAATATTAAGAATAATAATATTAAAGGGCCCATTCCATCACTTCTCTGGGAAAAATACAATACAGCACAGACAATCAGGAAAAAGATCGGTAACTTTAACATGCAGTAAAAGGAAACCTCCAAATTATCTTTTTGGAACACAAACCATCAAAACCAGGAAAAACTGAAATGGAAGGAAAAATAGAAACCAGCCATTTAAAAACACCTCAGCCAGTTGATGCCTTTAATAGTTAAAGACTTGCCAAAATAATTAGACTTTTGTTGAATTACATGAACACCTTGACTTGTCTGAACACCAAATATCTCACCTGGAGCTGTGATTGGTCACCTTGTCAGAAAATCTGCAATTGGTTAGAGGCTCATGTTATTGCTTTCTGGATATTGCAGGAACAGTTAACAGAAGATATATTGTGCAGCCCTGTTTTCACCATTTCAGTCCTTCTGTGTGTCTCTTCTGAAACTTAGTCAGTTTTTTCCTCTGTCCTAGTGCACACATACACACACACACACACACACACAATCTGTGAGGTCGTTTGTTCTGTCATCCTCTGTAGTCAGCTTTGAAGAGCAATTAACTTCGGAAAGGAACACTTGTCTTGTTGAAGTTGCCACAGGCAAGGTAATTTTCGGGTTGCTCACAGGAGATATATAATTGAAGGTAATTATGTATGTGGCGAAAATGTCCTGTTTATACTTTTAACTTGAAAAGTAGAGTTCTCGTTCTCTAACGTGGTTTAGAAGGTTGTTGAAATGTGTTGTGCTGTTAGAAAGTGTAGTTGTTTTCTGGGTTTGGGATTTCAGCCCCGCCTAAACGAGACTGGGCATCCTGTTGTTAAAGGGTTATAAAGTGTCCTTTTGCATTGAGAAACCGCACAGGGCATGAGGTGGCATTTACCCTTCACCGCTTTCTGTCTTTGAGTAGAACGTACATTTAACGTGCCATTTAATGTGCAATGTGCTTTGCACAGGCATTGTTCCCTTTTTATTTCACTGTTAGATGATCCTCATCTGTGTTTCTTTTAGTCAAAAGAAGAGTTAAGGGAGGCAGTGTGTGTGTTTGAATGCATGTCTGGGTGTGTGTACACACAGCTGTGGCTCTTCTGTTTCTTTAGAAGGCCGTGTTGAGTGCTAAGATAATCAGTCTTGTAGAGCACCTGGTGATTTCTCTCTCCCTGAGGCACACCTGGTTCCCCAAAACAAAACACTGCAGAACACCGGAAGCAGGAAGAACAGCCTCAGTTTGACAGTCCAGCGGAGCTCCATTAAATCTTGTGGTTCACAGCGTAACAGGATCAGGTCAGATCATGAGAATGCCGGGCAGTTCCAAGCAAGTCCTTAAGACAAACTTTTTTCTCCTTTTACAATGGAAAACATACTTTTGTCATTATCACACGCCCTTAAAATTAAATGTGCAAATGGAAAAAGTTTTTGGAGTAATGCACACAACCCCTACATCCATTTTTATCCCCTAGATCCACAAAGCATGTTGTGTTTCCCATTCTGTCTGCTTTCCTTTCCCCTCTTTTCAGGATCCTAACTATTTCTGACAGATGTGTTTTGCCCTTAGAAGTTGTTGCTTCAGGTGGTAGAGCACTTTACCGGCTTGTTTGATTTGTTTAGCTGCTGCCACATGAAAAGGTGAACTTGAAAAGTGTTTGTGTAAGTTGTGTGCAAGGAAACATGGTTCCTGTGTTCTGCTGATTGCCTTTACTTCTCAGGGACTCTTCTGGGTTCAGTAGCATTGCTGGCAAAGAGATCCATTGTCTTTTATTGTTCTGCCTGTTCTTTGTGGATTCAGCAGATCTCCATGGGCAGTTGAATCCAGTTGAAGATGGATTTTTCGGTGCTTTGAGAGATCACACAGGTGTCACAAGGTTGATTTCTTCTGTAGGTGGGGGAAGGTCTTCCAGGAAAGACGTTCGATCATTCATTCCTGCTTTTTTTTGCAGAGATTATTAGTTTACCTTATACACATAATGTGACTGCCATTTGCCTTTTGACTAACTGGAAGTGAAAGGTGATATTTGACTTTACATGGACCTCTTCTACGGGACACCAGAGCGTATTCAACTTTGACTTAACAAAAGACTATATGAGCCTTTATTTTCTTCGCTAACAGCTGAGTTTAAATGCTGAGAGGTGAAGGCTTCCTCTGGGGGAAAAAATAGTTTTAGGCCTGTGAGTCACCGAGCCTTTTCAGAATGCCAGATTTCACAACAGAACAATAGTGAGACATGATAGTTCTAGTATACTTTGCAAGCCTGCCAGCTATTCTGTACTAATGTATGGATTTGATATTGGGGTGTTACTTTTCTGTACACACCAAACCAGATAAATGATACTACAGAGTGGTGGTGGCGGTTGCTGTGCTTGCCAAAAGTATTCTTATGACTTTTAGCAGAAGTGCTGGATCTATGTCAGAAGTGAGGCCCACTTTTGCTGGTACGATTTTGCAGCCATGCTCGCTGCTTGGCTGTTCTCAGAGATAAGTAGAAATCCAAGTTGTTTTATGCAAATTGGACCCCATTCACGTCTTCTCGACAAGCTATTAGCCCAAGACGACATGAGCATCTTTCAAGTGTCATTAGCAAGGAGGGCATGTCCAAGTCAAAAGGGGTTTTAAATAATTGTGCTCAGCAAGTCTCTAGTTTTTTGAAACCATGACAGTGTAGTCACTGGCTAGCTGGTTTTCTGTGCAAGGCACCTCCTTGAACTGATTTGGAATTAGGATGTTTAAGTATTTTACAACGTTTTTTCATCCTGAACGCATATAGTCTTGTGGTGCTTCTGGTTTTTTTTTTTTGTTCACTTGTTTTGTATTGTTTTGGTGTTTTTAAGGAGAGCTCAGCTAAGGGAAGCACAAAAGACACGAGATCCACATGTTTCTACATGTTCCTTTGTTATTCAGTGAGGGTTTTTGAACGAGCCACACAAATGTTCACGATGGTCGTTTTATAGATTCCATTCTGTGTTTTGCTGCTTTGTGTGAAGCCCTAGAATAGAGGAGGGCGATGTGGAAAAATTATGTGGAACATAAACACTATTTTTTTTCCTGACATTTCAAAAACACACAGTTAAATGCATTTTAACATTGCACTAAATCAAATGATCCAGGTACACTCTGTAATGAACCATGCAGTTGGTTAGTGTTTTTAAGAGCTGTTACTATCTGTGAAATGCGTATTGACATTGTAATGCAATTTATGACGATACTGATAAATATTCTCATTGTCCAGCCCTGCCCCCCACCCCAGACGTTTTTTGCTCACAATTGACTTGTTTAAACAAAGGGATTGTCAAAAGGATTGTAAAAACACTTTGCACCTTGTCTGACAGCCTGACATCTGCTGTTTTACATTTGTGTATTTCATGTTCATTGAGCACAGCATGCATTAGTTGGCCTAAGGCAGTTTTTATACATAGATTTTCATATTGACATGCTTAAACGTCAACCACTGGTGAAAATTTGCCACCGCAACAGCTGTTGTTAATATCTTTTGATGTCATCATAGGGTACACAATGGATATTTAGATTTGCAGTCATAATTGTATTGTCAAGTGGTCTGGAAAATGAATTGAGACAATCTTATTTAGATCATTTGTGTGATTAAAACTTTTGTTTTCAAAGAATTTATATTGTTTAATATAATGCCATTATATTATATGCCATTAAACTTCAACTACTACTACATGTCTGCAGTTTTGTTCAATTTGTTTTACAAAGTGAAGACTACTACTATAGTTGTGGCCAACTACAACTAGTTAAATGATGCTTGACATTATCTAGAGTTTTAATTTCAAGTAGGTATCAAACAACTAAGGTTGCACGAACATTTCATCGCATAAAGCAAGCTAAAAGGCTAGAACTGCATGCACAGATCTGTTAAGATCTGAAACAGTTGTATGAAAGTGATTGTCTGCTGGTGTTTATCCTTTCTTGGGCCTCCCTGAAAACTTGGAGGGTTCAGTACTGTCAGAGTTTTCTGAATTTTATCAGCTTTTTTCAACTGGTGTAACCTAATGTGTCCTGTCCCCCCAGGGGCCCCTTAAGCTGTCTAATAGGTAATTAAACATGTGTTTGTGCCTGAGGCAGGAGACACTTGGGCTGAGATTTCTGCCATGTGTAGCCAATTGGCAGCTCATACACTTGTGACCTGACTGTGGCTGTGTTGCCGGAGCTCATCTGGTTCTAGTGGGGCCCTTGGGCTCTTGGGTTGTATCCGAATATCAAGATAAGGGCTAGAATTCCAAGAGAAGATTCCTGTCCCTTGGCCTGTGAGACGCACAGGCACCAAGGCAAATGTTCATTTACATGCTAATTGTCTGGACTTCCTGTCCATCCTTAGAAGGCCACAGGAGAGGTCTGAATCATCCTAGCCCTCCTCTCTGTGCCATAAACAGTCATTTCTGCAGTCTCCTCATTGTCCCCATTTGTGCTGCCCTTTAGATCAAAATACAGAAAACTATCTTGTACCCAAGCATTTTGTAACATCTGAAAGGATTCATTTATTTGGGGATTATTTATTCATTAACCTTCCTATGTCTTCTTAGTCCTTTTCATTAGAAAAGCTGTTGTGTTATTGTGAACTGTAGGTTTGGATGCATTTAACATTTATAATACCAAACATTGAAATTGACCAGTTTGGGCTGTTTTGCTTCCGTATGCTCAGATAGAAGTAGCGTGGTACTGTTAAGGTTTTGCAGCATTGTCAGTGATGCCAATGATGCTTTGACTATAACTAGTATTATTCAAACTGTCGCATTTTTGCTCTCTCCGTGTGTGTGGACTACTTGTGCACCATTGATAGTCACAGAAGTGCATAATATTCAAATTAACTCTTGGTACCTCTTTACAATAAGACTGCATCTGTTTTGAAATGAGTTATAATCAGTTTGTTAGATGTTAGCAGTTCATAAATCCTTAATAAGCAGTTATAAACGAATTATAACAGTTGTTATACTCTGATACAGGCTCACTATTTGGTAAAATCTCAGCTCTTGCAGGTTGCTAAGCTTATCTCATGTCTCTTTCAGGCAGAATGTTAAACTATCAGCTTCATCATATATTTAACATTCTACTACCTTAGTTTTTTATTGATGCAGGCTCACTATTTGGCAAGATCTGGTATTTTAATCGAGCCCACGACTTTCTGATTGCAGGGCGAACACCCTAACCACTAGGCTAGTAGCTGCCAGTGTTTTCTGTGCGTGTTTACCTCAGTGGTCCATCTATGAGTAAGTTTGATCAAAAATAATGCAGTCCTGTCAAATGTCAGAAAAGTATTGACAGAAATTTTTTTGTGCTATTTTTACTACACCATCCGTTCAGTTGTTCAGCCATAGAACGTTTTTCTTCTGATGGTTCTTCACAGGAGAGTGGCACAGGCTGGCAGACAGTTATATGCTAATTGCTGTATACATATCTCTTGGTTGTCCTTTTTAAACAGATTCATTTTGACAGTGAGAGAGTCACAAGGTTGAGCGCTTATTTATTCAGGCAGTCTTCTGAATTATTTTCTGCCAATTATTTCTCCCATGCCTGGGAATTGGCTCTGTAAACCAAATTACAGCTGTTCAGTATAATTATTTGTGTTTGATCGTCGCTGAACTCGCAGAACGATGTAATTTCGCTGTGTTGGCATGATTGCTTTATTCCACCATTAAGTTTGAAAATACAGATTAGGTTGATAATGGGAGTTTTCTCAGTTGTAGTCGAACCGCTCTTTAAACTTTTCCAAGTAGTCCGGTTTCTTTTTTTAGCCAAATTTAAAATCATCATACCCCATTAATTTCCAGTTGTTTGGGGTCAGCTTACCAGTGAGCCATGTTTGCATTTGCTACTTTACAATGCAAACAGCGAGCAAATCTGGTGAAGTGTTACATTTTTTTCACCTAAATGAGGCAAAATAATGTTATCATATAGGCTTTGTGTGGAGTTACACTCAGACATTGTGTAGGAGGAAGAGATTGGATAAAAGATAAGTGGGCTCTTTAGTGCAACATGTCAGGTTCATAAAAGCGTTTCAATTAAAAGAGCCAGCAAACAATCTCATTATCATGAAAAGTGCACATGCATAACAGTTAAGAGAAGAATCTTTGTGCATTATTTGAGCCAAACACATGGACTGTGTATGCTTTGTAATTTTTTTTTTTTCTTTTCTTTTTTTTTTAACCAGTGACTATAAATATGTTTGAAATGTTAGTCTGACTATTGATTACTACACGTCCAAAAGCATTCAGACACCTCTTCTAAGTGGTGAACTCCGCTTCCATGTGCACCAGTGGCTGAAACAGTCAATCCAAGCTTGTGTAATCTCCATTGAAATGCATCGACAATGGGCTGTGGTGGCGCAGCTGCACTTGAGCCTAAGGCTACATTTCTACATGTTCCCTAGAGGAGTATAAAGCTAGCACTGGGCTGTAGAGTAGTGGAACTACTCGTTTGGGAAGAGTTGGTGTTTGGATTCTGTGATCCAGAGAGAATTATTCAACATCTGTACTTGACCTCACTAATACTCTTGTGGCTGAATGCAATCAAACCCTCACAGCAATGTTCTCACATCTACAGTAACCCCTCACATATACACGGATCAGCAGTTTTCAGTTTCACACGGATTTCTTCTGAGAACATTCCATAACACTCACACATCTCACCCGACCCGCAAAGGCTCACGGGAGCCAGTCCTACCGTGCCGGCTCATCACAATAGGCATTTTTTTTTGTTTGTTTTGTTTGTTTTGTTTTAGCACAACACAACCTATTTTTTCACTAAACCCGGATGCTCATGGAACGTGAAGTGTAAAGAGTAGAAGTGTTTACTGCAGCAAAGCGTTCCCAAAATCCTCATTAATTCTATTGATTTCAATAGAAACGTTTGATAAGAATTCGTCTACAAACTTTTGAGTATGTAGTTCACACAGACGCTCGGCCATGTGTGTCTGTAAATAACTTCTTGGTTTTTTTGCCGCGATTTCCCCCGAGAAGACAGATTTTCCTGTAAAAACTTTTGATTCAGTGCTGGAGCTCTTGGTGCTCTCAGCTCCAGAGGAAAGAAATATCGATGCTGGCTGAACTCAGCCTGCAATAATGTTAACCTTCAGCACTCTGTGACAACAACAGTGTGACTGTGTGAGTAAAGGCTGAATGTGCAGAACCTTTCGGAGAATGCTCTGACCATGAAATAGTTTTGCTCCGGGCCTCGTGGGTTTCTTGACTGTTTCCTTACAATGCCTTGTTGTAATAGCTAACAATTTAGCACAGAGCTTAACACTTTAGTGCTGCTCGTATTCTAGAAAACTAATATTCTAGAATAGTCTGAATAGTTAAATATTGCACAATGTTCGTATCAGGTGCTATCTTTACATGCAACATTATCATTATGCGCAATATCTCATGTGCAGTATCAGGTTTCTAAATGTTTGCTGAATCATTTCATATCTTATGTCCAGTAGTCTTATCTCTTGTGTCTTATATCCTATGTGTAATATCTTATGTCTTACCATGTGCAATATTACTTCTATATGTCTATATTACTTATACGCTACTGTTCTCTACATGGTGCGGTAACGTTCTCCGAATTCACTTAACTGTAAGTAGCTTGATTGATCCCGAATAACGATTGTCAAGCATTAGTATTTTCATATTGCATTTTTTTTCCTACACATTTTAATTGGATTTGTTTACACTTTATATTTTATATAGTTCTGGTCTCTGTGTGTCAATAACATAAGCAATTTCCTCCAAGATAAGTAAAGTTTTCTGATGCTTATTCTGATCAAAATGTTTGAGAAGAGCTTTCATTTCCAAATTGCAAGTTGAAAATCAGCATTTTTATGGGAAGTAACTAATTACACATGTTGAATTGCTTTACCTTTGTACATGTTTATCTTAGATTTGTGAATGTTTATGGAGATTTATAGCCTGATCAATATATTATATTGAGGTATTTTCTTGGTAGAAGCACTTTTTGTTTCTCCTATAATGGACACTCTGGGGTAAGAATACTTACCCTTGAGTGCAGTGTTTCAGTGATCTTGCTCTGACTGGTGGAAACTTTGTCACGAGACATCCTCAGACTGTGGCTAATAGTGTACAATACACTTTGCTAAATTGTTCTGGAACACATTAAAACAAATGAACTCTGTCTTTTCCTTTGCATGGTCAGATAAGCATGCCTTTACTAACGTATACATGAAAGCAGTCGGCAGGATATGGGAAACAGCCATCTTATCTAGGTTGTGCTTTGCAAATGAATTCTATCGATTTTTCTTCGTAAGGGTGATACTATAAGAGGGGGTTAGGGTGAG
>JBBPDC010000011.1:12662692-12694217 GCA_037974485.1 Hemigrammopetersius urotaenia | reverse complement strand
TTTCCAGGCTTAAGAAAATTTTGTTCATTGTTTTGCATAAAGTTGATTTCAAAATGGACATGCATTTTCTGCATTTTCAGTTTTTCAGTTGAATAAAAGGCTATTTTTGCTATATATTTAAACATTGAGGATTTCTTTAAAAAAGAATATATATATATATAAAATGTATTTTTTAATTTTTTTATTTAGTAGAATGAGAAAATAAATAGAACAGCATACATGAATTAAGCATTTGAGGCAGTATTCGGTAGAACATCAGAATAGAGACACTGCTATGCTTAGGTTGTAGCAGAGCCTGGCCCTTACACAGCAGTGCTCAAATAGATGGGAGATAAGCCCATGTTTGGCCCTGAAAACCACCCCCACCCCACCCTCCCTCATATTATGCAGACATTGTGCAATATTTTAGACTGATAAGAGCAAGGCACACTGGCACAGTGAAGACTTTGTCTGGCTGTTTTCCCAGACACAGATTACGTCCATTTCAAGACATTTCAATAAAGAATAGCTATTCACGGTGCATGAATTAATCTTAATATGTCTGGGGAGGCTACTCCATTGCGCCTTGAAGACTTTGATGTTGAACGTTAACAGCAAGTGGTGGCAGTGGGTTAAATTATTATGTGTTACAATTACTCTCCCCCAAAAACTAAAGTCAGAACCTTGTTTTTTTCCTGTCATACCATTAATATATGTAAACAGTCCCAGGGCTTAGGAACACCTCACCTAAACGTTGCATGTTGTGACTATGATATACTGCACTAATAATTTTATGTGAATTATATTGACATTACCAATATGATGGGCCTTTGTGGAGTAACACAAAAATACCTTTATTACATTATGATTTAACATTGTGTAGAAAGTCAATATTGCAGTAAGAATGAACAACTCTTCTCATCCTCTTTCCAGATCCACCCCTGGAACTTCCCTCTTTCCAGATGACTCCGTCCCAGCACCAGATTGTTTTTCAGGGGGACAGTCTGCCCTTCCAATGCATGGCCTCTTTCGTGGATGAAGACATGCAGGTGCTGTGGTACCAGGATGGCAAGATGGTGGAGTCTGATGCCACTCAGGGCATCTACATAGAGAAGAGCATGGTGCAAAACTGCTCTCTCATTGCCAGGTATTACAGACCGAGAAGACAGAGCTGAAACGCTAATGTAATAGCGTGTATGTTGTTTATGATGTAAATTAGTATTCTGTAATTAAACAGGCCTAGATAGAACAGGTCTGCTGCACTTGGTTTATAAAGACAATTACAAAAAGTGACTATGTTTTTATTTGTTGTTGTTGTTGATTTGCCATATATATAAAAGGTGCTCTACAATGTGCTGTAATGATTGATAGACATGGTCAACAAGCTTGAATTATTATGTACATTATAACATACATTTGTGAGCAATAAATAATTTGATAAACTGGCACTACGGTGTGCTGTAGAGCAAATCTCTTACAGCAGAATTTCATTTACATGTACTCCAGTGTTCTACATATGAATGTTGTCAAATAGGCTATACAGATAAACACCAACTAATTAAGTAAGGGTATTTTCTGTTCAGCCCATTCACCCAAGTGAAGCAGCGAGCAGCCAGGAACACAATGCCCAGGGAGCAGTGTGTGGACATGGTTAGGGAGATGCCCATGCGATCAGAAGGAGCTTGAATCCCAGGACTGCTAGTGATACCACTGAAGTATCTTTGAGAAAGGTATTATACCTACACTCTGCTCCTGGCGCTGTGTTCCTGGCTGCCCACTCCTCCAAACAGAAAAAGTCCTTACTTATTAGTTGGTGATTATTTGTATAGCCTATTTGACAACACTCGTATGTAGAAGACTGGAGTACATGTACCACTGCTTCACTTGGTGAGTAGGATAAGTGTAGAAAAGAATTTTGTGCTGTTCACACAGTGTGTTATGGTGTGTTCACATATGACAAATGGTCACGTTCACACTTTAAAGGTGACACATGTGGCACAGGAAGTCAATTAAATTCTAGTCCACAGGTTAAGATTTCCATAAAACAATAGTTGCAATTCCAAATGGAACAAGTAATTCTATCCTGAGCATGTATGGCATCCAACCATGTAATGATGTGTAAAGCTCCTCATTCAGGTTCATATAATTCATATAATTATTGTATTAAAAAGGGGCATCAACTCTGTAAAATGATATGTCTGATGGACTAAATTGTAGCTTTTGAGACGAAATAAGTGACCTCAATATCTTTTCTCTTGTGAACAGTCAGTTATTTGAGAACAATCTCTTTTTTTTTTTTTTGTCCTCCTTGCAGTGCCCTGACCATCTCAAACATCCAGCCGGGCTTCACGGGGGACTGGGAGTGCCGTGTGCGGACCAGCCGTGGCAACAACACCCGCACGGTCCACATCGTCGTCGTAGAGAATTCTGCCAAATACTGCACCCCTGAAAGGGTATCCAACAACAAGGGAGAGTACAGGTGAGTTAACTTAGATCTCCAAGGGCTGGAAGTGCAGCTATTTACATGTGGCTCTGAGGAGTTACCTGTGTAAAGGCTTTAAATGTGTACCCTGAGGCCATGGGGTTTTTAATGGCCACGTGTGACAATTGTAGCTCTTCCCTGCCCTCTTGTGGCTGAAAAATAAATTCGGAGCAGAAAGCATTGTTCAAATCCCAACTGTACTGGAAACAAACTCGCATTATGCAACAGAATCTTTTGTTGCAATTACTAAACTAGCATGCAGGCTGCAGCATTTCTTCATAGAGACTTAAGCGGCACAACTTGGAAATATAATAATAATAATAATAATAGTAGTAGTAGTAGTAGTAATAATAATAGTAGTAATAATAATAATAATAGTTGTTGTTGTTATTAATTATTATTATTATTATTATTATTATTATTATTATTATTATTATTATTATTATTATAGTGTTCTTGTCTCAAAAATAGTGTATGGGTGTTTGCAGTTTGCTTCTTTGATTGTTAAACTTGCTTATCTAAAAAGATGAGTAGTGCTCACCTTGATAACTGAATTTTGTCACAGTAGCAAAAACATTGTTGTTGTTTTTTCAGTGAGCTAAATTTTTAATGTTGATTTATGTAAAGGGGCCTGTTAGTTCTCTCAGCTTTGTTCTGTGTTTTTGCAGATGGCCTCGCACCCTGGCCGGCATCACCGCATACCTACCCTGTGCACGGCAGGTGACTGGCACTGGGATCTACTCTGTGAGCTCAGCTGAGGACCGGCGTGCGAGGAGGCGCTGTGACCGCAGCGGACACTGGGCTGAGGAAGACTACTCCCGCTGCGAGTACATGAAGGACACCACCCGTGTTCTCCACATCATCAACCAGGTGCAAAACCGATTCTACCTCCCAGCCTCCCACCCTGTGTGCCATTAGTACCTTTACATAGTGGTCCCTACTTTCTAGAGTGCTTCGAAAAAAAATGCTGCAAAACAGAAAATAATGTCACCAATTAGGGATTTGAAAATGCATGGAATTTTACAAGAATCATTTTGAAATTCTTGAATCAATTATAATTCTTGAAAGAATGCATGAAATATACACCCATTTTTTTGCCCATTTTTTCTTGTGGACTACAGACAGGCTTTTTTTTATTTTTTTGTACCTGTGCTAAAATTTTATCATGCATATGAAGCATTTCTTTGAGGAGCATTGTTGGGTCAGACGTTTACACCCTGTCATTAGTATCGTTTTATGTTCTGTAGTAATTTTATGTTCTAAATTATTTTTTATTTTTTAATTACTTTTTTTCTTTACTGTATGTTTATTTCCGTCTTTGCCTTTCGTGAGCAGATGGCTCTGAACCTGACCAATGCTGTGCATACAGCCAGGCAGCTCCTGGCTTACACTGTGGAAGCTCCCCACTTCTCTGACAAGGTGGATGTGATCTTCGTGGCTGAGATGATCGAGAAGATTGGGACATTTGCTGAAAAATATAAAGAGGTGCGTAAGGTGCTGCATTCATCTACAAACAAGAAAGCAAGTTGTGATATTTTGAGTCGGTCACTTTGATTTAGTGTTTGTTTTTATTGTTGTTGTACTTGATTGTGCAAATTAAGTAATGCGGAACTGTATGGGCTAGTGTCTCAGACCAAGACACCAAAGACTAGCCTAATGCAATTCATAATAGTAAAAGACACTTGACATTATTGTTCAGTTCAAAAATAGGTTTAACCCATGTTGACAAAGTGCTCCCAGTGGTTAAACTCCAGTGATATTCCCAAATATGTTGATGTTCAGAAGTAGCTAACCTTGACTAAGTCTAAAATTTTAACCAGTTAAAGACAAGCTGAATTCTGCTTAAAATGCACTGCTTCTGTCAATAACCCTGTTCACCACCTCACTCTCTCCTATGCTCTTCCTTACTGGAGAACAAAGCGGGCTTTCTGTGGGTTAATCCATGGTGAGAGCTGCATAGAGGCAGGAGATAAGATCAGAACGGAGGGATTTGGCCACAGAGCCGTAGAGGAACGTGGAACTACATCTCTAGTATCAGGTTTCACCGGGCTTTGTTGAGGGGAAATGTTGGCATGTAACACCTGTACATAGATCCATTTCATAGCTCTCAGTTTAAAAGGGTATAGAAATTGCTTTCTAAATATATGTTTCTTTACTTATTTTTTATTTACTTGTTGCAAATGTAACCCTTTTAAATTACAATGAAATTTGTCACCCATATATTGGCATTCCCATGTATTTTCACATTGACTTCCTCTGAGGGAATCCGGGTGCACTTCGGCACCCTTCTTCTGAGCTTGCGATTATACTCTCTACTGGAGAGCAGTTTTATTTATATATACTTCAGCATTCTATATGTGAGTATTATTAATAATGCTACACAATTAATCACCAACTAATACGTAATTATGATATTTGTGCTGTGCAACATGTAGACACACAACAGAAAAGTGTGAACAGCATGAAATTCTTTCGCTGCATTTAACCCATTCACAATGGGCAGCCAGCGACACCGTGTCCGGGGACAGTACTTTGCTCAAGGGTACCTCAGTGGTGCCACTGGCAGTCCTGGGATTTGAACCAGGGCTGCTAGTGGCATCACTGAGGTACCCTTGAGCAAGGTACCTTGGATTCGAATTAGGGACTTTGTGATGACGCAATCAACAACCGCAACCTGCACGCACCAGATTGGATTAGAGTCAACATGTCTGCCGTATGGGTGCATTTTGATATATCTAAGAAAGACATGCGGAAAGCCATTTGTAAAGCACGCAATGCCGAAATTTATAGAGGAGGTGCATCCACAAAGATTTCTCAATGTCAGGATTAATTTATCATATAAAATCAAAACATCCCGATCACCATGCAGAGCATGAAGCTTTCCAGTGATTTCAGTTTATATATGGGCTGCCAGTCTTTGTTTTAATACACAGTTTTGTTATAGACCTACAGAGAATGTTTTTTAAGCACTTGTTCTGAATGCACTTTGTTCATGCACTTGGCTCAGAATATTAAAATGCACTTGAATTCACTTGTTTCATAAGAGAAGATATTTAATTGTATAATTCAGCTTGCTTTTAGGCTAAGTGAAATATTTTAATTCAAATGTTGTTTAATATTGCACATTGTTTGAATGCCAAATAAATATTTTTATAGTTTTGTAACAGATTTATTCATTTAATAATTTAATAATAATTTCTTTTGGTGTTTCCGTTTTGGTTTTCGACCAAATAAAATAATTTCGATGCATTCCCTAATTAGAATGATTGTATAAAGGGTGTGGTTGCATAAAGGTAAAACATGTGGCACGGGATGTCAGTCTGATGTATCTTGAATGTCATACAAGACTGCTCTCCGTTGGATGCATGATGTTATGAACTAAATCATTTACTTGTTCAGTTTTGATTGAGACATAGTGCTGAATATTCCAGTGTTGTGTGCTCTGTCTCAGTTAGGGGACGTGATGGTGGATATCTCCAGTAATCTGATGTTAACTGATGAGCGAGTGTTGTGGATGGCGCAGAAGGAGGCACGAGCTTGCTCCCGTATCGTCGAGAGTCTGCAGAAGATTGCTCTACTCCGACTGGCTAGCGGGTCTTACTACACTGTAAGTGTTTGCAGCAGACAAGCATTCTGCATAAAATCACAAAAGACACACTCCATTTCCTTCCCAAAGATCCTATCTCAAATTTAACACCTTTACAGCTGTAGGGATAAAAGAGTGTCTAAACCTATTTGTTTTACTCACAGGGGTTCTATACAGAATACCAGAAGGAAGAAGGTGAAACTCGTGATACATAGGGTGTAGAATACTCTGGGCTTTACCTAAAACCTGTCTGTGATATAAATGGGCCAAAAATAACTGCTTCCTTCCAGTAATTTTACTACCCTGGTTTACAATCCTCTCAAGACACTTCTTGTTTTTCACATTTAGGGAATTAAACGAGCACAGCAGAGAAAAAGAGAACAGTGACTCAATATAGGATCTGTAAAACAAACACATCAATGTTTTGTCCAACTTAAATGACCTTCATTTTCGCAGACAGTACAATCTTTGCTGACCCCTCGTACACAAAACCTCAGTATTTGTAGAAAAGCATATCAGTACTTGTTATCCAAGACAGTACCCAAGTACTTGTAATGTTCAACATTCTCAATACCCAGTCCATTTATGCAGGTTCGCTTATGCTGAATAGATTTCCTCTTAGAGTTAAAATCAATAGTCATCTCCTTAGTTTTGGACACATTTATTTTTAAAAAAGCATTCTGACACCAAGTAATAAAATCATCCACCACCGGACCATGCGTAGAGTCCTCCTCACTCAATAAGTTAACAAGTCGTCAGCGAATTTTATAATATGCCTATTTAATATAAAACTACTCTTACAACCATTAGTTTACAAGATAAATAATAGAGGAGAAAGGACACATCCTTGCGGTGATCCAGTAGATGACACCAGCCACTGAGAAAAACAATCGTTTACTTTGTTCTCTGTACAAGAAAGTCTAGAATCCATCCTACCAAACTAAAATCCAAGCCAAATTCATTGATAAGTTTCTTAGCCAATAAATGTAGCTGAATGGTATTGAAAGCGGATGAACCCCTATAGCAATCAAAATACAGTTTTCTTTTAGTCTGTTTGTAGTAGAGTTGTTTTATGGGGTTTGTTGTTGTTTATTTATTTTTTGATTGATTGATTGATTGATTGATTGCCACAACAGAACTCCCACAACATTGCAGTTGAGGCTCATGTGATCAAGGCCAGCAGCTTCAATGGCATGACATGCACGCTGTTCCAGAAGATGGTGCCAGAGCGCACTCTGATTCCTCACCTCGGCCCACTAAACCCTGACATTAACCTGGACCGCCAGCTCAGCTTCAAATGCAACGTCACCAGCAATCTCTCTGCCCTGGCCCTAAAGGTGTGCAGCTCATTTTTCTTGTCCTGTGGATGGTGTTATATTATTTTGCAGGTATACTTTGAAGTGTTGTTAATGTGACTCTCAGGGCATTTCTTTATTTTGTCCAGTTGTTTCAGTTTCATTTGTTCTGTGTTGACCGTGTCAGGTTGAGAGATCTTATCTCCTTCTGCTTTACTTTTAACCCACCTGTTAAAATAAAGAACCATGTACTAAAAACTAAAAAGTTTTTCATCGCAACTGTCTCAACCTAGGGTAAGGAGCAGCTGTACAAAAACTGTACAATCAGAGTATATACAACCCATACATTCAGAAGATATTAATGCAGGATTCAATGATGGAGCAATTAGAAATTTCAGCATATTCACCATCCTGTAAAGTGGTTGTGTCACACTAGTCCAATAAAACTGAAATGGTCAGTTCAGTGTGTATACACTTTTATAGTAAATACGAAATGGCTTTAGTGCAGAACATTAAAGTAATTGTTTGCCAACTTATCGGGATGGTCAAATTTGATTATAGGTTAATAATGATCATGCTGTAAAATGGCCACAAAACACAAATAGTTGATTGGAGTATTTGCTGATTGCAGCATTATCTCAAAGCATCAAACTATATTTTTCAGCTGATAGGTTTGAATAAAATAGACAGTGATGTATGCCATGTTTGAGCACGTACACTGTTATGTGGTGAAAATCGCATTATTTCTGCTATGCTGGGTTGTTGAAGTTGTATTTCAAAAGTGAACTGAATTTCATTTTGAAAACTGTGCCACAGCCCTGGAACATTTCATGATGAATGAACCAATAGAAATGGTCCAAAATGACTTCGAACAGATTCTCATTACATTATCATACATTATAGTTAAGGACATTTTTCATGTTACCGTCTTGCATGTACAATATTTAGTTCTAACATTGGTGTAGAGCAGGGTTGCCTAAATCTGGTCTGAGAGGGACAGTTTCCATCACAGTTTGGTGATTTCTCTGCTCCAACACACCTTTTCAGCTCGCCTGCCAGGTTTAGTGCTTGTGTTTGAGGAGGGAAACTACCAAATGTCTGGACATTGTAGAATGTATATGTCTCTACTTCAGGGATCTCCAAATCCATTCCTGGAATGCCAGTTACCTTTTGTGTTTTGCTTTTGAATAAATGTGAATGATTTAATAATATCTTCTTCCTCCGTGAACATGCAGAACACCATAGTAGAGGCATCTGTGCAGCTGCCCCCATCTCTCTTCTCTTCACTGCTCAGCTCTGGTGAGGCTGACGAGGCCGTCTATAAGCTTCAGCTGCTGGCTTTCCGCAATGGCAAACTTTTCCCTCCCACTGGCAACTCCACCATGCTGGCTGACAGCAGCAAGAGAAGAAGCGTGGTCACACCCGTAATCCTCACCAAGATTGGTAAGCTATGGCAGATCAGAACAAAATAGTTTGGGGGGTTTTTTTTGGTCTTTTTTGGCATGAGTCCTGCATTGTTGTCATGGACCACTGCATATGCTTCTGTTTTCTTTTTATCCCTGACAGCCTTGGAGCAGGTGGGGTGTATATTACTGTTCAGTTAGACAGTTTGTTTACATTTTCATTATGTTTGTTCCTTAAGTTAATTTCCTCCTACAAATGAATATTTTTGAGAGTTTTATTGCTGCCATGACCAAACGTAGACAGTGTAGTAAGTTTCACCGCTCATAAATGAATGGATATTGTTTGGCTGTAACAACAATAAGCCAACAGTTCCATGGATTTATGGTACTGGATTTGCAATTTGACATTTTCTTAATATTTCTGTATCAAGAAAAATCATGACCATAATCAGTTGTTCCATAAGCTACTAATGAGATTGGAAGACTGTAGCACATGATGTATGTTCTAGACTGGGTTTTTGATTAGTGTTGGTTGTTTGCACACTTTGGTGTTCAAACAATGCAGCTGTGTCAGAAACTATAATTTATGGGATGCTCATTCTCCATGATGTCTTGTCGCATCTGCACAATGCACATTCTCACATTTTATCATTGCGGTATTATAGTTTTTGATGCATTGTTACACCCCTAGATCTTATAGTTCCTTACGTAACTGAACAACAATTAGAGCAAACTTCAGAGCAGCCGTGGTGGCTGAATGGTAAATGCTGTTACTTCCAATCATATGGAGATTAACAAACACTGAATATCTGCATCCTTCTTTGTCTTGCTGTCAGAGGGTGTCCCACTTAAAAAGCCCCTACGCAGCCCGGTGAATGTGACTCTGCGGCGTTTCCTGCACGGCTCAGACCCCGTGGCCGCTCGCTGGGATTTCAGTGCTCTGGATGGTCAGGGTGGCTGGCAGTCGGATGGCTGCAGAATCCTCCACCATGATGACAACTTCACTACTCTGTCCTGCGATTCACTCAGTAACTATGCCCTGCTGATGGTGAGAATGCTTGAGTTATTACTTCAGTAATTCTGTTAATGCCAATGAGGTTTAAACACGTTACCCTTACAAAACATAGCTGGTGATCTGGAATTGCAGACTACAGTAAAGTTCTTGTGTGATTTGCCTGGGATAGTTTCTTTCTAGGTCAAACAATAAAATAGAAATTACACAGAGTTAGGTGTTTTATCTGTTTAATGCTTCTTTTAAACAGGACCTGAGCCGGACTGAATTCATCACCTACAGCTTCAAACCTCTCCACCCAGTCATCTATGCCACAGCTATTGTACTGGTGCTCTGTCTGCTGGCCATCATCATCAGCTACATCTACCACCACAAGTAAGAACCAATAAATCACTCGCATTTGTGTCTTTAAGTCTCAGTCCTGGAATAGCCCTCTTTTCAATTTCAGCTCACTAGTTAATTGTGTCCATTTAATCTATTTGTTAGACCCATTTGATTTACTGTTACTTGTTAAAGCAGAGAAACCCTGAACTGCAGGTAACCCCAGGACTGTGAATGGGAAATACTGTGTTCAGACATGATTTAAATGTACATGAGCTCTTTGACTAGCACCTGTAAAAGAGCTAATTACCCAGTGATTTTATTTCCAACCTGATGGGACCTGCTGGTGTCATCCTGCTTTCTCCTGAGTAATTGGCTAAATTGTCTTTCACTAATTTTAGTCCTATGCGGATATATATTTTTTGTGATTTTCCAGCCAGATTGCCTTCCCTTTGATCTCTGCTACTTTGTTTATTTTCCTTGTATGCGTGTACTTATTTAACTCTTTGTGACCCGGAAAACAATGGCTATTTTGAAATGTACTTGCTTGTTGTGGTTGGTAGAACTTCATCTCCATCCTATCTGCACTGGGAGAGCATTAGCAGGATGAGGTGGAAAATAGATTAAAAATAAAGTGAGGCTGCAGGCTGATTATAATGATGGATGTAAGACATTAGTGTAGATTCACAATATGATCAGCTATTCATTTTCTGTGTTTGAACAACCCTGTGATGCAAGGATCAGAATTGGGAGAAGATATGACCCACTAGAACCTCGGTCATTCTGCAGTAATCTTATTGGGGTTTTATCACTATCGAGTTTTATAACTGAATCACTAAAGGGTCAGTACAAATGATTACAAATGTCTCTCTGATTAACTAGTTTGTGAATAGGGTTAAATGTTGTAGCACTTTGAAAATGTCTGTTAGGGGACCGTTGCATGATGCCACCATCTGGCTGAAGCTGGTAACATCACAATTGCAGTGGGTTTTGTCCTGTGATGTGGACTGTGTTTGGTTGAATGGTGGCATTAATCCATGCATTGTTGTGTGTTCACAGGACTGTGCGTATCAGCAAGAAGTGCTGGCATATGCTGGTCAACCTGTGTCTGCATATCCTCCTCACCTGTGCAGCGTTTGCTGGGGGCATAAACCAGACTCGCTATGCCAGCGTATGCCAAGCGGTATGAGCTACATAATTTTGCTTTTGGCCAAACCATTGCTTTAATACAGCAGTGCTTCGCTTCTCGGTGGTTTAGATGCAGTTAACCACTGAAATTCGCAGAGGTTACATTCCAACAGCACCTGCAAAATGTGAAAAAACGCAAATTTGTGATGAGGTAAAACAACAAAACTATTTTTATATAAATATGCTCCCAGAACACTTTAATTTCATGTTAAACTCAGTTTAATGCATTACCCTTAAAGAAAATGTAAAGGTAAATAAATAATCAGAATCAGATAACTTTATTGCTTTAAAAAACAAGGCACGGAGCAGTCATGCTACATGATGCAGCAGGCTGCTGCTTCTTCTTTTTATGGCGGTTGACAACTTTTCAGTGTATTACCGCCACAGCTGGACTGGTAATACAGTTTGGTTATCAGAAAAATCTGTGTTAGACTGATTCCGCGAATTCTGATCTGCGTAAAACTGAGGGGTTACTGTATAACGATGTTAGCCGGGTATATACTGAACTGTAATTCATGCAAGTGCATTTTCTTATGTATGTGCTGTCATTTACTTTTGGCATAAGTGTAAATTAGTAGTTCGGTTCTAAGAAAAAACCTGTGAACAACTGAGGCTGAGAACTCGGTGACTTTGCGGGGGAACACTGTTCTGATGTGGTTTGGTGTGTTTGTGTGTCAGGTGGGCATAGTGCTGCACTACTCTACTCTGGCTACAGCCTTGTGGTCAGGAGTCACCGCAAGGAACATCTACAAGCAGGTGACACGCAAGACCAAACAATACGAGGAGCTGGATGAACCTCCTCCTCCACCCAGGCCAATGTTGAGGTAAAAAAAAAACTTCTTAGGAAAGAGGAGGTGCTGGGTTATTACAGAAAATAATTATTCCTGCTGATATCTTTGTATTCATCCATTTGGTGATCCAAGGATCTAAATATAGTGGTAAACAAAGCCTTTTTAAAGTACACATCCTCTACAGAGAACATGCCGCTGCACAATCCATGATAAATACTTGTTCAATATGGAGAATATGAAAAATTATATTTGACCAGGGATGTTCCAACTTTTGCATACAACCAAATATTAGAATTGCCCACATTCTGAAAGTATGTAAATAGTGTGTAAAAAGTGAATAGGAATGTGATTTATTTAGTTGAGACCGTGACCAATGGGGACAATCATGTATAATCACTGACCGATAATGGATCTGTGTGCAGCTTTATCTGAATTTTTGTGTTCAGTAGTCTAAAAATATTCTGAATTCCTCTCTAGGTTCTATTTGATAGGTGGAGGGATACCAATAATTGTTTGTGGCATAACTGCAGCTGCGAACATCAAAAACTATGGCAGTCGGATCAATGCTCCTTAGTAAGTATGCTGTTTCATAGAAAGCATAACATAATAGAAGTAATAATCCTGTCTGATGTGTCTGCATAAATTTCACATGGTCAGCCTGTATTTAGAAATGGTATGTCGGAGCAACGCAGATTTGTGTTATTTTTGTATGCTGAGTAACGGACTGAATGTACATGACGAGACGAGATTCTCTCAAAATACGCAAGGCTGTGTAGATTAGTGCCTGCTGCAACACATTTTCTCAAATCTCAGTTGACACAACTGTCACATTATTCTTATCTCTGTACACCCTCTGTACACATGTATTTTTTTGATTATTGATGCCTTTTTCTGCCTATGCACTACTAAGTGAATAATGGATACTTTGCTGAGGCGAAGAGTTGAGGTGTTCTGAAGTTAGCAAGCCTAATTATGGCTTTCTATTTTTAGCCACAGCTTTGCCATCCTGTGTCTGCCAGCTTCCCTGCCTCTTTCTTCCTGACTATTGGCAGCTGTTTGGGTTGGGTAACAGCAGAGTAATTTGGAAAATATACACCATCTGAGATTTCTTGAGTTTAATTAATCTTAATTAATATGTGCAATGTGTGCAGTGATGGAATCACATAACAGGCTTTTGCATAATGAGATAGGAAAAATGCAGTGTAAATGTTTTACCATATGGCTGATGGAACTTTGATCGCTTACAGCTCCGACTGAGCTTGATGTGCATATTTTGTGCTCTTTAATGGCTTAAGTTTCAAGTAAATATGTAGTAGCAGGATGTTCTCTAATACCTTAATTAGTGCCTTATTTCATTAGTAAAGCTTAACAAAAGCATTTTCTATTTCTTCAGCTGTTGGATGGCGTGGGAGCCCAGTCTCGGAGCGTTTTATGGTCCAGCAGCCTTCATCGTCTTTGTGGACTGTATGTACTTCCTGAGCATCCTCCTTCAGCTGCGTCGCCATCCCGAAAGGCGCTTTGAACTCAAAGAGCAGCCTGAGGAGCAGCAGCGGCTGTCTGTGGCCGAGATCGCTGAGGTCCACCCTGGACAAGCGGAATCATCGTCTGTGTCTGGCGTCCAGCCAGTATCGCTGTCGGCACTAGAGAATGAGCACACGTTTGCAGCTCAGCTCCTAGGTGTGGCTGGAGCTCTTGGTCTCTACATCATATTGTGGGTATTCGGCGCCCTGGCAGTTTCTCAGGCGCATCCATTAGATGTGGTATTTGCGTGTCTGTTTGGAGTGGCTGCTCTGGCACTGGGGGCATTCCTGGTGGGCCGTCACTGTGTTAGTCGCCAAGATATTCGTCGCCACTGGGCACGGGCCTGCTGCTTCAGCCGACGGAACTATACTGTGCAGGTTGATGCCCTCCTTGTGCCAATTCCAGGGACTGCTGGGAGCAGATCGGTTGTTACAGGGAACAGTGAGGAAGGGCGGTGCCCTGCTAGTGGTACAGAATCCTCTTGCACCAATAAGAGTGCACCAAGTCTGCGGAATTCTAACCAGGGCTGCAAGCTAACAAATCTGCAGGTGGAAGCAGCCCAGTGCAAGGCAATCCCCGCGCCAGCCAATGGAATTGCTGTGCTGGACAACAGCTTAACAGAGCACTCAATGGATAATGAGATCAAGATGCATGTTGCACCTGTTGAGGTCCAGTATCGCCCTGTTAGCAGCAATGGTCATCCTGGCATGGGGAGTGCTAGTGTCAATGGGCACTCAGGACGGCACCACAAGAACCGGGCACGGGCACACCGCGCAAGCCGACTGACCGTTTTGCGCGAGTATGCTTATGATGTGCCCACCAGCGTGGAGGGGAGTGTGCACAGTGCCCCTCAAAGACGCCACCACCATGACAGCCTACATGCCCGCAACAGCAGGCGAGCTGCCTACCTGGCTTACCGTGAGCGCCAGCAGAGCCAGCTCCAGCAGGACAGCAGTGACGCTAGCACTAGCCTTCCTCGCCGTTCTCGCCATTTCGACAGAGGGGCTAACAAGGGTGGGGGCGTTAACCCCGGTAATGGCCGTCTAGGGAACACACTCAGGAACAGCCTTACAGGCAGCCTGGGAAACGGCCTTAGCAGCAGCCAAAGCAATGGGCTGGGTAATGGATGTGTAGTAGGAGAGGGAGCTGAGACTGAAGTATCAAGCTCAGTAAAAGACTGCCCAAAGCAGGCACTCCCTGTTGAACTGGAGGTGCAGCCCAAGTCTTATGGGCTAAACTTGGCCTCGGAAAATGGACCCACTAAAACCTCAGAAAGGCCGCAGAATTTGCCGTATCTCAACATGGAGAGTTCGGGCACCATTAAGACTGGGTTGTGGAAACATGAAACTACCGTGTAGCGAACGTTCCCTCCTCATAGAGTGCATATCACTTTTTGTCTGTAACTGTGAACTTCCTGTTTTATTTTTTATGATTGTTTTAGAAAATATAGTTTAAGACCAGAAAAAAGGATTTATTAATGAATCGCTTGTATTCAAAGTTGGAAGAACATATGTTAGTATACCACTTGCCAATTGTTAGACGATCTACAAAAGGTCTATTTTTGTACCATTTTATTTCCTTTCCATATGTATACATGATTTTGTATGTGAAAGTACACATTCTGGCATCCTATGGGCATAGACATTACTAGATCGTATGTTCAAATGTGTTTTGGCAAAATTAAACAGATGGTTTCCAGTTGGATTTGCAAAACAAAAAGAGTGATCTGTGTTTTGCAGCACACACCACCCAAACCTAAGAGCTGAGTTCAGACGTGGGCTAAAGATTCTTTGGCACATGGCTTGATCCAGACTGTGTGGCTGCTGTAATTGGGGTACAATGCAACAGGTTGTCCATTTCCTGAAGGCTCTGCACTCTAATTGAGGTACAGGTCTTGCTCTGTATCTGCTTCTCTCCACAGTGAAGGAGCCAATTCGGCAGAGTGTGTCGAGAATATTCCGGGCCACTGCCTCCGGAGTCGGTGCCCACGCTATGATTGACGGCAGAATTTTAGGTCAGCCTGGCTGTTATTGGCAGCAATGAGAGTGGAGTATAATTATTGGAGTGAAAGAGCACCACCTTTCCAAGTCTTCCTTCTCCAGCTTGCTGTCTGTGAAATGACGCAGCGGGCAGCATTGTGTGTGTGTGTGTGTGTATTTGGAAAGGAAAGCAGAATTCTCCATTACCCAGGTAAGGACACGGTGTAGGTATGTGCTTAAAGTCCTCTAACTAGTGCCTTGGGTCCTTCTAACAAAGAGCTGGAGGGTTTCTCCATATATAGAAGGCTTTAAAGAGCCTTCTATATGACTAGCAACCTTTTTTTCTCAATATGCAGCAGCTTCCAGCCAGGTGATTCTCAGGAGAGGTAATCATTTCAACACTCAGCCTCACTATAGTCTAGTATCCGCTCTCTTATGGGCACTATCACCTCCTAAGTGCTCATTGCACACTTTACACACACAAATTATAAAAGATTTGCCCAGTTCAAACATATACAACCAGAGACACTTTTGTTGAGACAGGAGACTGATAGAAAGATGCTGGAGATACAGACATGAATGTAGTTGTGAACATAGAAAAAAAAAAACAACAAGGCAGTGTGGAACCTGAATTTTTTTTTTTTTTTTTTTAAAGCACCAAGGTGTTTGCTACAGGCAGATTATTGGTGGGAGACTTTTGCTGCTGTGTTATTGTACAGCCATGAATAAGTAAAATAATAATTTGGAGAAGACAATATATTGTTATTGCATTTGCATTGATTTGGTCGTATCAATTGAAATTCCATCCATGTTATTTTGTGGCATTTCAGCAGAAACACTTAAAATTTTTAGTGATCACATGTATGAACATGCCAAAAGAAAGCATTGACTGTTTTTACTCCAGGGCATGCTGCTTCTTTCTCATAATATTTCATTACATTCACTGTCACATTCTCAAAACATTTCTGCACATGCCATAGCAGTTTAAGAGACCATGACCAAATTCTCATATTGGGTCGAGTACGAGGTTTGTGTTGAGCTGGGGTTAAATGGATAGAGTTTTGGCCAGGTACAGTAATCCATATTCAGTTCTATTTCTTGTAGTCATTAGTGTAATGGTGCATTAATGGGGGGGGGGGGTTGTTTTCCTTCTTTTAATGTTATAAAGGAAATTTGTAGCCCCATATTACTGTACACAGAGAGTAATCCCAGGAAATGCTAGACCGTGAGGTTGGTACACTGGTATCAGACTTTGATGGGCTGACTATCGGGTATCAGAACTATACGAGGGAAAAAAGAGGGGACCAGGCATCTGTACACACTAATCCCACAGTATCATACCACAGTTCCAGTCTTGTGCTACTTTTATGATGTAGTGGTTTTGTTCAGAAGAAGGGATGATGTTATTCCTGCCATTCCACGGATGTTGCTGTTCCTGCTATTTATATCTGACCATGTGGAGTTTTAGCTCATGAAGGATGGCAATTCTTTGGCCACTTGCAACCCAGCCAGATGGTTACAGTGATAAATGAAGCTTGTGCACCAGTTAAAAAGACAATGACATCAGTTACAATTCTGATGAAGCGGTCAAGGTTAGGAAACCTCTCTGGACAATTTGGGGTGTGTGTGTGTGGTGAAAAGCCTAAATGAGTTATCACCTTAAAAACTTTCATCCATTTGGTGTGAATGATGGTCTAACCCTCCCTCTTTCAAGCTCTCTTTGCGTGAAGGTCGAACAATTAATACAGAAACCATTAAAAGGCGGGTTATCCGTTACTGTCATCGGCTGCCACAAGCAATGGAGGACTGCCAAAGAAATAGAAACAAGATATTTGGAATTTTCACCTCACTAATGATGTATTAAAAGTACATTTCACAAAGACAGAGACGTATTGCCTGGCTGACTTGTGTGTGACAAAATGAAATAAGGGCTTGAATTATGTATGGAAGATGTATGACTTGATTTAGTGATGGATGTGATCATCATCCAGTCAGGTTGTTATTTTCAAGTCATGGCAGGATAAGATTTTCATTTTGCGACATATGCCCTTAAACTCTGAAGTTTATATCTTTAGATATAGGTTTGACAAAACTTGGCAAGGAACTACACATTATTCTGTGTACTGGAGTAGTCTGAACTCAAAGTGAAGGAACAAATAAGGAACAAAGCAAATCTCATGCTTCCATGATCAAATCAAATATATCAAGCAAAAATGTCAGTAAAGTGAAGGCTCTGCTTTCAATAGATGTTCTTGAACCATTTTCTTGTAAAAAGAGAGGAGTGTGCAAAACCTTTTTTAATGTTTAAAGAACTTCCGCATAACTTGAAGGCCTGTTGCTACTACTTACTACTGTCACAGGGAGGCAGAAATGACTGACCGGACAAACACCGAAACACAACCTTGTTGCGTGGCGGAAGAGTCCAAGCGTGACTGGCACGAGAGAGCGGGTTTACCACGCGTTTTATTCTGAAAACGCTCCTGTAAGGAGTTGGGGTTCACACCAAACGAACCCGTGTTCTGACTCGCACACACAGGGAATAGATACCGGAATAGATTTGAGTAAGTGACACGTAGAACAGAAGCATGTAACTTCAATGTCTGTGCGAGGAACATACACCTGCTTCCTACTTTTATACCTGAGGCGCAGTCATTTCCGGCGCCCTTTGACTGCATGTGACCTGGTGTTCGCGACAACTACAGGGTCTGTATATTTAAACAAATCTAGCTTCAGTATATGTTTGTTTATTTTAATGTAATGGTGCTTTTATAGAAAACACAAGTAATAAGTTTATGGACTGAAAATCTAATAAGCACCATTACATTAAATAAAAAAAGAACTACCAGTGCATTAAATTATTATTTAATGTAATGGTGCTTTGTTTTATTAAATGTAACGGTGCTCATTATAAATTTATAATTGCTTGTGTTTTCTATTGTGTTGAACACTGAGTGCAAAAACAGCTGTAAGAGGCATCTGATGCTGTTATAAAGACTGTCCCATGGAAACACAGAGATATCTCATTTAAAGTGAGGCCATCTGTGCCTGGTAAAATTAGCTTGGTTAAACTATGAAAGATTACTGAACTCCTTTCATGAAATATCAGGGAACTGCATCTTATTAATGATGCAGTCACTTTAACACGCCTCCAGTCCATTTATTCGCTTCAAATACATGTCATTGGTTATACAAATGCGATAGAAAAAATATTCATAGGCAGGCATAAAGATTTTTCAAAAACCTAGAAAATATTCAGGTATTGTTTTAATAACTATTTTAATATTTATTTGGGAAGACATTATGCAACACGTAGCAATTATGCTAAAGGTGAAGGAGCTCAAAGGGCCATAGACCTTCAACATCCCTGTCCATACAATTATTTTGATAAGCATGTTCTCAAGCTGGAACAAATGGAGCCAAACCTATTCACCCCCAGACAGGTGCACAATATAAGATTTCCATCAGTTTAATGCTAAGAAAGGTAAGAGAAAATCTGCAGTCACTCAGAGTTGCAGCATGACTTGAGAGCAGCAGGAACAACAATAAGAAAATAATTCCACAGTCATCGCCGTTTAAACACCCCATGCCAAACTCCTCTGCTAAAAACTGATAAGGAATGTTCAGTCAACTTTTCATGAAGGATACACTCCCGACGATGTAAGCTCAAATTGTTTTCTAAATTGTAGATACTGTATGCAGTAAATTCATTTAAAAATTAATTTCTGGATCTTCCAACTACACCCATGGGGCGAACATCCATGTATTAACAACACAGCAACTCCAAACATACAGCCAAAATACTGCCAAAGTCCAGAGGGGCCATGACAACCATGGCTGCAGTGGTTTGAGTAGCGGGTGCGTTGCCGTCCCGGACCGTGGGGCAAAGAGGAAAATAAACTTTGAGACATAATCAAAATAAGAAAACTTCATTGATCCCAGAGGAAATCGCTTAAATGGGTCACACCCAAGGTTTTTGAATGCTGATTGCTGAACTTTCTCTGTTTTAAAGCAGCAACAGTGCTGCAGTCAGCTGAGTGTTTAGCATCCTGAAAGCTAGTTGGTCAGCATTGTCAGGAATAGCTAGCTGACGATCATTAGGATTTATGGAGCATTCACATGATGAATGCAGCAATTCCCGGCAGTGAGGAGGGTGGGGTTGTGTTCTTTCAGACATTCAAGGTAGATGAATGCCCTGGTTTGGACTGCTTAAGAGATTAGCACTTTGAAGAAGATACTCGCTGTTATTTGTCAGGCTAGCTAATACACATGGAGTCTGCTAAACATCAAACTAGGAAATTAAGAAAATATTGTTATGATTAACATAGCATTGTCCAGTCTTGTCCACAAAGGTTCAATGTGGGTGTGTTTTCATTCCAAACAAGCAGGAACTCTAATTCCACTTGTTTAATCAGTTGGTCTTCATGTGAATTACTGCTTTGCTAGAGTGATACCCTGCTGTCACACTCATTTCACAGATGAGACTGGACACCTCTACCCTGACAAGAAGTGCTGTAGCTCCTCCAGCACCCCTACTACCCACAGTACTTCCCCCTCTACTAACCCTGAGGCACTGAACACACACAGCTCTACAGCAAAGTATTTTTATTTGTGGAATCTGAATACTTTACCATAAGTTGAATTTCTTTTTATTCTAAGGAGTTTATAATTTTGTAAAGTGTACATTTGTCACACCCCACATTAAATAGTGTGAAGTGCGCAAAATTGTTCTCTGTGTTTAACCCATTCTCCAAGTGAAGCAGCAGGCAGCCAGGAACACAGCACCTGGGATGCAGTGTGTGGGGACGATACTTTGCTCAGTGGTGCCACTGGCAGTCGTGGCTTTCAAACTCGCAACATTGTGGACACAGGGGTTCAGTTACATGGATGACTTTGGCATCACTGGTACTGAAAACGTGATCGTACCAAAGCTTAGACAGATGTATCACACCGGGTGTTTTTAAATAAGTATATAGAGTTTTGTGGATGCATTTAAAAAGAGCATAACTACAGGTGTGTTGAACCACTGCAACATGCCCTAATGGAGCCCGGTCTCATGAAATACATGGGGGGTGGTTAGTTCTAGGACAACGCTTTACTGCTCTAAAGTGAAAGTGACCATTTGTCATATGTGAACACACCACTGCACACAGTGTGAACAGCACGAAATTCAACCTCTGCATTTAACCCATTCACTCATCTATATCTGTATCTGTATTTTAATGTGTGCTGCGTAGCATCGCCAGTATCAGTGGGAACTGGTGACTGAGGGACAGTACGAGAGAAATAATTAGTTGATTTCTTATCGTTTTTCTTTACAAAGCAGTTGAAACAGGTTGAAATGGCGTGAGACGGGAAAAGTTCCTAACCTTAACCCTAACAGTCACCAGTTAGTGCAAATACTGTCAATGTTATGCAGTGCACATTAAAATACATAGGGTAGTGAAGCATTCTCCTAGCTTGAATAAAAGCACTAATAGTGATCGCAGCAAATATTTTGATTTAATTGTATTTCATGAAGGCTGCATGAAAAGTCGTGAGATTGGGTTGTCTAATGTATCGAAGGTTCTTAGTATTTCGGGGTCATTTTGCTCTGGGCGAAAGAAGCCTGGAAATAGTATCTGAGGACAGAAGGGCCTCTATATAGGTCTGTGAAAGCAGGGAGCTAGATAATCTGAGCAGGAATATTGTAAATCCTCTGAACTTCACAGATGGCTATTTGGGCAACAGCTGAATAGTTCATGAAATGGCAAAAGTGTAGACACTGGAATGTGAACAAAAAGAGCTGCACATTTTAATTCTCTCTATGCTGAGGAGGAATACTGCATATCCAAAGGCAATGTATTTCTGTCCCTCCTCACTTAATGACACACTTGCAGCTGCCTGAGATCTCTGTACCTCCACAAAATCCTCATGATTTCCTCATTCCATTGACTTTATGCTCTTTCATCAAGTCCTATTTGTCAGTACATTACATCAGCATGCAGGATTGGGACACTGAAAGTGCAAACATCCTGCAAACAATAACAGGAGCAAAACAAATGAGGTATGATTGCAGCCAAAATGTTTTGACCTGTCTGTGGTAAGGCAGCCTACTCTGAATAGAACAGCTCCTACTGCCCATTATGCAATATTTCCTACTTTTTAAAAAAGACACATAAGCACTGTTGAAGTTTTAAAAATCTGTTCATTTTGCAAAAATTGCGTGCTGTGAAATCATTGTTTTTGTGATGTCTTTAAAAAACAACAAATTTTCATGTTTGTAACAAATAACCAACAATTTACATGGATCAGTCATAACATTAAAAAATTGCTTAATATTGTATGGGTCCCTCTTGTGCCACCAAAACAGCACTTAATTTGGAGACCAAGTCAACACCTTATGTTCTTTAAACCATTCCTAAACATTCTGTTGCTATGAATGCGTGCACCTGGTCTGCAACATTTGTCTAGGAGGGTGGTAGGTGTCAACTTAACATCCGCTTGAATACTAGACCCCAAAGTTTTCCAGCAGAGCATTACAAAAAGCATCACACTGCCTCTACCAGCTTGCTTTCGTCCAATAGTACACCAGGCCACTTCCTTAAATTGCTCCATGGTCCAGTTCTGATACTTTGGTGGTAGACAGGGGTCAGCTAGGGCACTCTGATTGGTTTTCAAGTATGCACTGTGTATGGCATAGTTCTATCATATCCAAATCCCTCCAGAATAAGCTTTCTGATTCTGATGTACAGCATTAACCTTTTCAGTAATTTGTACTATAGTATCTATTTTGTGGAATCAGATGAGCCGGGTATGCCTGTAGGCCCTAAACGCATCAGTGAGCCCTAGGTGCCCTTGACCCTGTTGCTGGTTCACTGATTGCTGGTTCGCTGATTGACGTACGCTGGCCCATTTTTCTGCTCTCTTACTCTAAATGTGTCCATTGTGTGAACGTGCCACAGCACAGCACACAGGGTGAACAGCACAAAATTATTCTCTGTAATATACCCATTCACCAAGCAAAGCAGTGGGCAGCCAGGAACACAGCACCCGGGGAGCAGTGTGTGGGGACAGAAGCTTGCTCAAGAGAAGCTCAGTGGTGCCATCATCCTGGAATCCTCTAACCAGCAGGCCACCAGCTAATTGATGGATATAGTTTTGTACTTTTCTGTGTACCTAATAGTTAAAATAGTAATATAGAATATGGCAGAATAAATAGATATAATGGCAGAATAAATAGATAGATAGAGATGGACAGATGGTCAGACAGAGGGATACACAGATAAGACAGTTAGATAGATAGACAGATAGATACTTTATTCATCCCAGAGGGAAATTTACTGCATCATCCAGTTAAGTACGATGACTCCAAACATCATGTATCTTTTTTCTTAATAGCCATTTTTGTTCTGTTTTACTCTCATTTCTCTGTGCACACATTGTTTTTTTCTGTTTGTGGTGTGTGTAAATTGGCTTCTAGTTACATAGGGCCATCACAGTATATTGCTCAGACACTAGCTACAGCCTCCTGGCCATATGCTGTTTGAGTGTGACCAATAGGTAATTAAGCAAAATTGAGGCTTGGAGCTATAGTTAGACAGTACACTTGAGTTAAAGGAAGCACAACTGTCCCAAAATCAGTTCAAGTAATTTCACAGCCCTTCTTTGAGAGGGTTCCTTAATTTAAAATGTTCAGTGTTCCCAGAATGGAGAGTTAATTTACCAAAATAGAACTTCTATCAGCTTTTTTTTCTTACAAAGCATGTGGCAGTTAATTTGTATTTAAAGCTTGAAACACCTTAAATATTCTTGCAAATTCCATCAGTGTTTATCAGTGCATGTAATTTTTTATGATTCTTACAATTTACCGTTTCATTTATCTGGGTGCATATAATATATTGTATCTGAACTCCAGCATTGCTGGGCAGAGAATCTGTAGAGTACAGAATGATTTTTCCTAGCTGTCACAAGGACTCCATGGCACAGGAATAAACAGTTTCTGAAAGAGGAACAGAAATGGCCCATCTGGCAGATGCACAGTGCAGTGTTCCTTATTTTCCTTATCTCTTTCATTCGCTACTCATATTCTTTCTCTGCAAGCATATCCTCTGTTGTGCTACCAGACAAAGATATTAAGACAGCAGCCCTTTTTTCTTCGCTTGTTTGAAGTCGTACAGTTACAGTCAGTGTGAGGGATGGTGTCATCAAGCTACTACTGTGAAGCCATGATTATATTTATATTTGTTTAAAAATATGCCATGAAAGCCACAGAGGCAGAGCTGAAGATTAACAATAAAAATGTCAACAGCCTAAAGCTTAGACTGACATTAAACACCATTTGCCCATTTTCTGTGTGTGTGAATAGGTCAAAGATTTACTGTCCACTTTATTAAAAGCACCTGCAATTGTTTTATTGTACAGGTGAAGACTGTAGACTGTGTTACATTACATCACATTCATTTGGCAGAGGCTTTTATCTAAAGTGACTTACAATAAGACGAAACACTAAAGACTCAGGACAAAGTGAGGACCAGTGGAGAGTGTTAAATTTAGAAACCATAGACTGTATTACCATAACAGGTTAGGCGTCCTTTGTACTGCCATCAGTGGACAGTACATGACCACAGAGCCTTTCTTTACTTGGTATTAGGGCTGCACGATATTAGGAAAACATGCGAGTGTTGAGTGTTGCAATGGCGATATCACATGCGATAAGTAAAAACTTAGCCTTTATAGTGTTAATGTTTTTCTGCTTTGGATTTGCTAGACTCCAGGCGCTGACTAGTCTATGCAGAAAAAAAATGCAATACTTCCATTCCAACATGGTTTTTTTTTTAAGAATTTACTTAAACAGAGCATTTTAATGCCTCCCATAAAACGTCTGTTGAAATTTTAAATCTTAAATAAATGTAAACATAATTTAAATTATAGTAAGTACCAGTGATTTTTTAGCCCTCTTCTCTGTGGCACTGCGTGAAGAGCTTTGGAAAAACACCATTTATTGCAAGTCAGTCAGTCTTTGGCGATATGTATATTGTGCATGTTGATATCGCGATGACGGTAAATAACTGTAAAGTATATTGCGATATATCGTGCAGCCCTACTTGGTATGTTGTTTGGTGGTAGACAGTGATGCCGCTGTGACTGATACACTTAGGCCAATGTCAGAATCACTGCAGTGTTGTAAATGGGCCACCATCCATGTAATATCTGATCAACAGCAATTGTATGGTCAAAAACTGACCAATAACAACAAATCGTGCATAACAACAGATGGGTTGCAGTCTGTATTTGTACATCTGTACTTTGGGGCCACACAGAGGCCAGTAAGTGGAAGTAGTTTGTTTCTAAAAAAAAAAGTGAATGGCGTACAAGTATTCTGTTGTGTATAAGTCAAATACTAAGTAGCAAAAATCTGGTTAAGATTTAATTGCTCTGTTCTTGCCCCAGGCACAACACACAGAATGTCTACTTTGTTTGAAGCTATTTCCAACATTTAGAATTTTTAATTCATACAAAATATACACTACATCCGAAAGCATGTAGACTCAAAGTAATAGGCCACACAGGCTCACAGAGTGAGACTGAGTGCTAAAGCTTGTGCTTCCACAAAAACCTTCTGTCCTTGGTTTCAACATTCAGTCCCAAGTTTCACACTGCCTTTGAAAGCAATGTCAGCACTGGAACTGTTCATTTGGTGCTTCATGAAATGGGTTTCCATGGCTGAGCAGCTGCACACAATGTTCCCTTTTACAAAGCCAAACCATGGCCAGAATAGTGTATTGTATTCTGGAGAAAGAACGTGTTTTCTGCAGTGACTGATTGAGCTTCACTATTCTGATTTACCAGATATCAGGAGAATGTTACCTGCCCAGATGCAAATAGCCGAATATCAAGTTGGGTGGACGAGGAATGGCAGTCTGGGGCTGTTTTTAATGGTTTCCGCTGAACTCCCTAGCTCCAGTTCCAGCAAAGGAAAGTCTTAGCCATGCAGGATATATTCACATTCTAGTGAACCTTATGGAAACAGTTTGGACAAAGAATTTTTCAGAAGAACAAAGAAATGTTTCAGTGGAATTACGTCTATTGTCTCTCTATATATAGTGGTGTGTGTGGGCCGTGTTACAGAAACTTCCTAACTTGAAAACGCATAAATCGTTCTATCTTAACTTGCTTAAGATAAGAAGTTTCTGTAACACGGCCCCTGGTTGTGCAAACGGGCTACAGCAAAACAGGCACATCCCTTGCAAAAAGAACTGCAGTTATTATAAAATTAACTGCATTTATATAGGAGTATGAAAGTGACCATTTGTCATACGTGAACACACCACAGCACACAGTGTGAACAGCACGAAATTCAACCTCTGCATTTAATGTTGTAGTATAGTGAAGGTTCACCGAAACAAAGGCAGATATTCTGCAGCTTTAGTAATGCAGTTTATGACAAATTACATAACATTAATCAAAAACTGCATTTTAATGCTACATTGCCATGGAAAACCACTTTCAGTTTTAAGTGAAAGTTCAGGTTTCACATTCTTTGGCCATACCTGTGTTTCTAAAGGTCAGTTCACCTCACTGATTTGGCGAGAGCGGTTAAATATTCATCATGAGAGCTTTTTAGTCACAGAAAAGGAGAACTCCCTCAGACTAGACGGGTAAAAGTCTGCCGGGCTGAAACACCCTCCTGAAGACTGATGGGAAGTTGAGCGTGAGGGCGCGTCAGTGCGTCAGCGTCTCGCGAAGTTGGAGACGGATCGCGTGAAACAGCCTCCCCCGACACGATCCGTGAGGAGCAGCAGCGCGAGCGGAGGAGCACATGTCGGTATGGAGTCCAAGAAGCTGGACAGCATCTCAGCCCGCGTGGACGCGTCCAGCTCGTCGAGCGGTAGGACCAAAGGTGCATGAACGCTTCCCAGATCACTTGAATGCTCGTCGTGTGACCACACATTTCCATTTAACTTACCTCAGCTGCTGCAGAAGTTGTCATGATTGTACTTTTGCCGTCGTTAAACAAGCTGTGGCGTTTAATTTGTTTACTTTACACTCAGAGCAGGTTTGCTGTTGAGTATTTTGGCTGTTTTACAGAGAGACTAATATATACACAGATAAACACAGATGTGTGTGTGTGAGTGTGTGTGTGTGTGTGTGTGTGTTTGAGCAGACTTTTCACATTTTATGTGGGTATTGTAAGGTTTAGCCTTTTGTTATGTTTAGGTATTCACATTTTTTAATCAGCCAGAAACTGTTTAGTCCGTTTAAACTGCCAGTATCACTTTTTAATGGTCGTATGGATTTCTATTTATTGCATACTGTCAGAACATTTTTGTGTATTATATAAAAGACTATAGGTGTATGCTTCTTTAGCCAGTGGTCATTCCTTTTCCCCAGTAACCAAGGTGCTTCCCCTCAGACATTCAGAGCCAATGGTGTGTGCCAGAGAATGACTTGGAAGTGAAAAGCAGGCAAAATCCAGTTTTGTTGAAGGGATTATCAGGAGGCCATGCTGGGAATAAGTGGATCCGGTGCCCACTCTTGACTTCCACAGGTATCAAACTGAGCTTATAAAAGAGATTTTATATCTAAGAACAGATGAGGTCTGAACAAGCTTAGCTTCAGTGGACGACCCCTTAATTCATGAGTAGTGTGGGTAGTACACTGTGTTCAAGCACTTAATTTTGCTCTATATGTATTTATATATAGGTTTCTACTGTATATCATTACATGCCATCATGACCAGACACACATGGAAATGGTATGACTCTGTTGTAAGTAATATGGGCTGGCAGCTGCTGGCATATTCTGCTGACAACAAACATAAAAACACTATTTTTGTACTGATGCTAGCTTTGACCTTGCTTGGGTGAAGCTTGTGGACTAATTCTTAGTACGTCTACTGAATGGTGGATGAGAACTAGTGTGGGGCATAACCAGAGTGTAATTTGTCCTGTTTACTTGAGTTTAAAGCAGTGTCATGTGTTAAACGTTGAATAAAAATCATTTGTAGTTTTTGGAGACCAACGATTTTGGGCAGCTGGTGGTTTGGGATTTGCCCTTGTGATCAGAAGCTCATGGGTTCGAATCCCTGGATTGCCAGTGGCACCTCTGAGGAACGTACCTCCCCAGACACTGCTTCCCAGGGCACTGTATCATTGCCTGCACACTGCTTCACTCTGTGAATGGGTTAAATGCAGAGGACAATTTTGTGCTCTTTACACTGTATGCTGTGTTGTGCTCTGTTCACGTATGACAAATGGACACTTTAAAGATTTTTTAAAATTTAACTTATCACATGTCAGAAAAAACCCCAGCATGCATCCTGAAAATGGAATGAAGTATTGATACTATACGATACCATATTCTGTTGACGCTGGCAGATTTCCAGATGGAGTAATATGCCGCTAGACTTGCTTAAGCACCTTGCTGTTTTATGCACTGCTTGAAAAGCAGACAAATTTTCATCACACAGGTCACCTTGTGCTTTACAGGTATTATAGCACACTAATGAATGCCATGGCTGCTTCCACAAGTTGTGTTTTCTTCAACATATAAAGCTGCTGGTTTATTTGGCTTCATTTTGTATTTATTATGTAGCGCCCTTTTCCCTGTAGTAAAGTGCCCATGACGTTCTGTATGAAGTAATGTCGTATACAAAGAGGGAAGTGGTGAAAAACAAATTGCCGTTTGTTACCTAGGGATTTACTCACATTTATCCTTATGTGCAGCTGTTAACAAATACCCCATGTGATGTGGTCATTCAGCTCGTTTAAAAGCAAATAGTGCAATCAAGATTAATGTGAGTAATTTTGTTTTCTCAGTGAGGGAATGCTGTGTAGGTCTTGTGTTAGGGCTTGAACCTGCTAATGCACTAATCTGTTGTCTCTTGAGAACTGAACGCTTGCATCTATAAATCTTACCACTAAGTTGGTTGTTCATTATTTGTTAGTGTACTGACCTGCCAAGAAGGGTAAAGGCAAGTCACATTCGTCTAGTAAGCTTGAAAGTACCGAGGCATGTTTACAGCCCCATCCTTATTATTGCCAAACTCATTAGCTTTGAAGATAAGCAAAGTGATGCATAAGCGTGTAATGTTTTCAGTACAGAATGCAAAATCAGTGTATTGAAATTTTATTCTCAGTCACTGATGAGCTGTCATTTGCTCTTTTTTGTGGAAACCAATCAAACAGTGTGTTACATAGACTTCTATGAACTAAAACTCGTCTTTTGTCCAGTTTCTTCCTGGTTTAGTCATGTTCAGATCCACCTGATGGTTAGTCTGCCAGATAAAGGGGCTTCTTCCAAGACATTGCTGCAGTTTTTTAAGAGTATGCGCATGGATAAAAAATATATTGTGTAGATATTGTGTAAACCCTTAATATGCTCCCAAATATGCTTCCAAAACACTTTAATTTTATTTTAAACTCATTACTCTTAAAGAAAATGTAACGGTAAACCCATATTCGTACTGTACATTGTACACAACTCCCGCAGTACTAGAATGTAAATACCAATATTACCTCTGTACTGTATAGACTAGGGATGCACCGATCGATCGGCCAGTGATCGGAAACGCCCGATTTTTGGCCTGATCGGTGATCGGCCGATCACTCACACGTATTGCCGATTTCAAGCTGATCCTTTTTGGGGGGTTTATTTATTGGTTTATGTATTACATTTTATTTATTTAAATTTGTAAAGAAATTTTATGGAATAAAAAGCTTTATATTAAAGAAAATTCGATTTTTGTTTGTATTTGCTGTATGGTTGCCACTGTCATATGTCACTGTTATAAAAGTAACCAATAAACAGGGAAAGTAACTACCACATTACATTAAAAATGTTGAAACCCAGCATCTCTAATTTTCTGTTATCTAGGGAAAAAATCGGTATCGGAAAAATCGATATCTGGCGATCACACTTACAAAAGAATCGGTTATCATAATCGGCCAAGAAAATTGCAATAGTTGCATCCCTAGTATAGACTGTTCGGTGATTCATGCATGTGTGTTTTCTTTGGTGTGCGCTGTTACTTTCTTTTGTATAAGTAGGTAAATACAGTAATACACTAATTTAATTAAAAGTAATAAAACTGCAGCGCTTGAAGAAGAACAAAATTAAAAACACAAGAAAACTGGAGACTCCCCACGGGGTAAATTCTGGTCTGCAGCTGCCACACATGTGCCACAGGGCAGCAGCAAATCAGCAGCAAGGATAAATAAATAAAGTTCTCAGATTGGCTACTTTCAAACCTCTCATCTCTTGTGTACAGGGAGGGATGCGTTAAATGGCACTAGCCAATTAGCAACAAAGCGTTCTCAGATTGGCTACTTTCAAACCTCCTGCTTCTGGGTACAGCGGTATTTCACCATACCAAGATGCACTTTCTATGGTTTTTCTTGTCAGTACCAAAACATTTATAGTTAATGTTATTTTTTCTTAATAATTTAGCACTAAAATGAATAAAAAATGAAATATTGCCACGAAAAAAAGCTATGATGTCTGGGACAAGAGTCGATAGTGATAGCCCTAAATCAGTTACATTATATAACAGATGCCTGTTTTAGATTCTTTACCACCGAGTTGAGTGATGGGAGGAAGATGGCTCATCCTACACACTTGGATAACAAAATAGTCTGTACTAGGTACCCAACTTTTTCCAGGTTTCTAGGTTCTGACCCTCATTGCACCCAGCATTCCTGAATCCTCCTTCCACAATCTTACCTGCTGGAGTCTCCACCCACTCTCTTTCTGCCCATGACTCTGACAGCCATTGACCCATTGATACAAAGGAGGAGCACAGGGGGCATAATCCCACAGTTGCTGAAGTTCTGCACCTCCCAGCTATGCAGAGTACTGCTGAGGATCTTCAGTTTGAGCTCTTTTGTCAAGAAAGTACCTGTGCTGTAGCTGGTTTCTGCGCCGAAGAAGCCGCGCCTCAGTGCCTCATCAGACTGCAGGCCAGTTGCCCTCCCCTCACACAGCATGAAGTTCTTCAAGGGACTGGTCCTGGACACTCCTGGTTAGGCAAGCACTAGGTTCCCTTCAGTTTACCTAACAGGCCATCATCTACCTGTTGTACCATAACTACAGCCACCTAGACAAACCAGGGGGATCCCTGAGAAACATGCTTTTCGATTTCTCCAGTGCCTTCAACATTCAGCCAGCCTGGCTGGGGAGTAAACTGTCTGCTATGCAGGTTCATACTCCTTTAGTCTTGTGGATTATGGACCACTTGACTTAAAGGCCACAGTACGTGTCTACGGGGCTGTGTGTCAAACTTTCTAAACTGTGCTATGTAGGTTCATACTCCCTTGTCTAGTGGGTTATGGCCTACTTGACTGAAAGATCACAGTACCCTTAGCAAAAAGTAGTATACTTGAGGTTTATTTTTATTAAGTATGCTTGAGATAAAGTATAGCAAGTATATTGGCTATGTACTGGTAATGTACTAGAAAGTATGCTAATTTAATACTTCTTCTGACTAAGTTTATAAAAGTATACTTTATATACTTAATACTTCTCAGTATAAGTAAAGTATACTTCGTTATACTGATCTTAATTATATAAAATATAGTATATAAAAAGTAAACTTCAAGTATACTGCGTCAGTTTTAGTATAAAATAAGTATACTCGTAGTACACTTGAATGAACTACTTTTTGCTAAGAGTACATATGGCTACAGACCGTGTGTTGGACCTAGTACTGTGTAGAACTGGAGCTCTTCAGGGAACAGTTTGGTCAACGTTCCTCTTCATCCTGTATACATGGTTTACACTATAAAAACAGGCATTGGGATCATTTGGGGGTGGGGGCATTTTAATCTAGATTAATCTAGATTAAAAAAAATAATCTATGCCCACCTCTTATATATATGTCAGAATCAGAATCTGAAAACGTTATTGATCCTGGAGGAAATTGCTATGACTGCATGGACACACAGAGGTAATAATATATTATACTATAAATATACTAAAAACTCTGCAGAAAT
>JBBPDC010000011.1:12646134-12660316 GCA_037974485.1 Hemigrammopetersius urotaenia | reverse complement strand
TCTGACTGAATTTTGATTGGTGCAGAAGCGAGGCTCCGCGGACCGGCAGGAACCCTCTCACGGACCGGCACCGGTCCACGGCCCATAGTTTGAGAAATGCTGATTTAAATTATGCTGGGGGGTTCTCGAGCTCCTCCACTCCTCCGACCATGACTATCGCTTGACAGACTCACTACGCTCACCATTCAGCGGAACTTTTATTTTTCTTTCGGATCACATGCGTGCCGAACCGTGGAGAGGGATCGGTTCGGATCTCGGATCAACAGTGATCCGTTGCACCACTAATATTTAGAATTTAACTACATTCCATTGCAAGTTTGAGTGTCTTCAAATTATGTTTCTGCGCTGTTAACTAAAGTACCTGCTTAAGGATCATTGTGTCATATGACTTTTTAAATAGGTTTGATTTTTGCTTTCTATGAATATAAGGTCAATATTGTTGGACATGTTATATGGTGTCTTAAGTCCCATGTCTGCTGCTCTTGCAGGGTCATAATGTATGTTATGAAGTGATGGAGTCTGTGAGATGGCTGACCAGAGAGAGATTCTGACAACCTTAGGTGCAGTGAGTGTCAAGAATGCAGTAGAAAATAGCAATAGATACCTTGCCCTGAATCTGTCACAAAACTGACGTGTTTCAAAAGTTGACACTGAGTCCACAGTGAAAAAGTTTGTTTAAAACATCATTCAGGTCTGAATAAGAATATTGACAGTAACTGGGTCAAAGCTTGCATTCCAAGAGATGTATACATTGATTATGGGATCACAGCTCAAAGGCTGTGAACAAATTAAGATGGCAGAATGGCAAAAGTTCAACAGTATACTTGAAGACATTTAAACAAATGACATTTAATCAGATTTATTGGGAAGCCTGACCATTACACCAACAGGAACTTTAGTGACATTGTATTCAGATACATAGACTTTAATATGGAGTTGGTCCCCCTCTGCAGCTATAACAGCTTCCACTCTTCTTGGGAGACTTTCCACCAGTTTCTGTTGGAATTTGTGTCTCTTCATTCTGTAGAGCATTTATGAGGTTCAGACACTGATGTTGGACAAGAAGGCCTGACTCACAATCACCGTTCCAGTTCATCCCAAAGGTGTTGGTTGAGATTTAAATATTGGGACACACCAATTCATTAAGTAAGAGGTTTGTCCCAATACTTTTGTCCAAATTGTGTACATACGTTCTTTTTCCGAGGTTTGTTGGCATAGACAGAATTAACAGTAACAGTTAACATATGGTTACTGTTTAACATTTTGTTCAAACAAATGGAAGGTGAATGATTAATGATCCAGCATCAGTTACAGTACAATGGTTGGTGTTGGTCTCTTTATAATTGGTCTAAATCTGCCATTTTTACACATGGAGTTGTTTGTTTCTAGATGCACTGATTATACCAATGATGTTCTCAAAGATGTGCACCGTGATGTAATTTATGACCATAGGAAATTGCCATATACCTCATTCTGTAGTCAAAACTAAATCACTCATGGTTATGGAGAGGATTTGCAGATTACTCTGGCAGTCGTAACCACACACAATGCAGGTATATATGTGCGTTGAAACAGATGTAAAAAAAGCTGTCATTAAAAATCTAAACGTCTACATCAGCTACACCTAAAGCTTCTGTCTCTGTACCTTCACAGTTTTCAGAAAGCTGAGGATTAATTGCATTTTCCACTTGCCTCTTGGGCTTATTCCACCAGACTTTGTTTTCTGCAGGCCCGTTTTTTTCCCTTTAGGAGCTGGGGTGGCAAGCATCTGCCAGGATGGCCGCCTGCTGTTGGAGCTGAGCCAGGCGTGAGCGGTGGAAGGACATGGCCCGAGTCAGAAATAAACTTCCAGGATAGCGCCAACAGAAGGCGTTTGTTTATGGTTGCTGTGGGCCAAAAGGAGAATGGACAAGCTTTCATGTTTAGAAACCCCGCCAGGCTTGTTTATGCCACATATTCGCTCCCTCATTGATTACTCGGGTACTGTGCCAACTAGTACAGCTTAACTGCCAGAGCAGTTCCACCGACTTCACAAGCACTTTAAAGCTTTTTAATGTGGTAAACTCAGTGAAATCACTCGGCACTGTTTGTAGTGCGTTTAACATTTAATGAGATATCGATTTTTGGGCCTTTTTTCTCAGTGGATTTCTGTGTGCTAATTGTTTTCTGCACAATTCTGAATATTGTGAGAGGTCTTCTCTTTATATTGCTTCAGGTTGTCAGTGAATTCAATTCCTAAGGAACATTTGTTTCATCTACGATGTCAACAGATGAAAACCTTGGAACAATTTTTCTTTTTTTCTTCCAGCATTTAAAGTAAAACCGCTTCGTATAGTCACATGTGAACACAACACTGAGCAGCACAAAGTGTGAACAAGGTGAAATGCTTTCTCTGTATTGTACTCATTCGCCAAGTGAGGCAGCTTTGTGCTTTATATTTTTGAATAATGGACCAATGGCAATGGCCCAAAATTGCCATATAACATGATGTATTGTCATTACATTAATGTATGTTAAATTTAAGGATGCTTTTGCCTTCTCCTGTAAACTTTCCATTTAAGAAATAATATGTAAAGAAAAATCTAACACTAAATCCTGACTTGAACTCAGAAAGAATGTGTCTGCTAGTCTTACTGACTGAATCATGAAAAGTGTCAGCAATATTTCTGTGGAGTTGTTCTGCCTTATTGAGTCCCCGGAAGATAAAATACCAGTGTATTTTTGGTTTAACACGATCCAGTTAGCACAATTTATTCATGACCTGAAAATGAGTGCACTCACTACTGTTAGATCAAAGGCATGACAAAATCTCAAGACAGGTGCACAAACAGGTGTAGCAGATCAAACACAGCCACTGATGCAACTCTCTTGTCATCTGATTATATCAGAGCTGTGGAGATGTTCAGTGATTCTGTTCATCACAAAAGAATTCTTGCCAACAGAGCAAAGAATGCCATTAATAACAAGAATCTAAAGAGGAATTTTATCTGATTTTCATGGAAAAATGTGTTTGTATGAAGAGGTCGTATTAAAACATCCTTTCATAATTTCATTTGGATGTAAGACTCAGGTATAGCATTCTCTGTAAAAAAAATAATAATGACAAGCTAGTGTTCATTTTGTACCTGACAATGCATATAGAAGGCCAAAATCAAATTGGCTTGATGTGTGCTAGATGTTTAGTCAAAGGGTCAATACAGAAGATGTCATTTAAATGTAATTCATCAGAGTCATCTTTTGCATTTAAAGGTATTATACAGTTCAGGATAATCTCTGTTGACTCTATTTAAAATTACAGAATATATACTGTACTGTATACAGGAGAGAATTGACTATACGTAAGAAATCATGACAAGCTTCTCCAGTCTATGAGGGTCATGTACACTTGGGGTGGTGGTGGCCAAGGGCAGTGGTCCCCAACCTTTTTTGTGCCATTGACCAGTTTCATGTGAAACAATATTTTCACAGACCTCTGGCCTAGTGGGTGGCCTAGTGGGTCCCCCACAGGGTTCCTGAGCAAGACCCTTAACCCCAAGTTGCTCCACTCAGACTGTAGTTAGAGAATAGAAGACACTTTGGATAAAAGCGTCCACAAAACGCTATAAATGTAGGGTATTTTGTGTGCTTTAAAACATGCTGGTAGATATGTTACCTGTTACATTAAATAAGTTAATTTAATAACTTTTTATGATCCTTTATTTCAACTTCATGTAGTGCAAAAACAAGATAAACAATAAATAAAAAAGTATAATTAGATCATGGACAGATCAGTGTAGGTCATTGATGACATGACTGGATGAACATACCTGTGGTTATTTCAGATCTGTCAGATGAAAAGTGGCTGAGTTTGGAGTGTATTCAGGGATGTAACAATGTGATGTGCTGTACAGCTTGACAATGCTTTCACTTCAAAACACACAGGCCATTCCACAGACTGTGTAGGCCATCACTCCTTTGAATCTTTTTTATGGTGAATTGCAAGTCTTTATTCCTTCTAATCTTAGACTTTATCTCCACCAGAAGTAAGTTTTAGAGAGTTTCCTCAAGATTGTTTTTCAGACTGTGTGGTAGAGTTTTAGAATGTAACCACACTGCCAAACTTGTGATCTAAATTTAATTTATATTTTATTTGAAGATTTTAAAGCTGCAAAGAGTGACCAACTCCATATTAATGTCTATAAAGTCCCTGTTGGTGTAATGGTCAGGCGTCCCAAAACTTTTGTTCAAGTGTACAAACAATTGTATGTTTGTAATAGACAAGTGTAGAAGCACTTTGTCTTTTTCTGAAGGAAAATGAAATGAAAAAAGGAGGCCTGTCCTGTAAGCCGCTCAAACACCAACATTATTGTGTTTAATGAGGTGCCATGAGTGCAATTGCAAGCACATTTTTTGATACATTTTTTTTCCTACCTTGTTTTTGCCGGCCATCCAGCTGCCTCTCATTGTGTTTCCAGTGTCTAGTGGGTGAACTGAATTATGAAGAAAATTGGAAAAATATAATAAATGAATAATTAAATACATTTGTTGCCTTAGATGAACAACCATTCTCAGCTGGATGTCATGGCACATAATGTAACATACACACTGTATATTTTTGAGGTTATTTTTGTGTTTTATAGAAACCTAAAAGTGACATTAGGCTCAATCTTATCTTAATGCTTTTGTCTGATGGTTAACAAATGTTTTGGTTCTGCCAGGCTGCAGTACTATGGCCATAATTAACTCAACATAAATGCTGAACACCTATCGTAGATTTAAAAATTCAAATACTCAATCTAGGTCTGTGAGCTAAATAATTCTGTAACTGTTGTGGGGGGCTTTGTTCTGTAATAAGTGTAACACTGACATCCAGTGGCTGAAGTGTGTAGAAGCATGGTGGTGTTGGTGTAACGCTCTGTGGCTGGGCAACAAAACCCTTGCGGTGAAATCGCTGTTCTTATCCTTCAGCTCCAGGCTTTAAAGTGTGTTTCTCGTCAATATTTGGAACATGACATGCTTTGCAAGCATGTCTGTGATGTAGCAGGATTCTTTTTTATTTAAAAAAGGCCTCAGAGCAAGCAGAAGCCAGCTAACTGGTTGAAGTTCCTGTTTAAAAGGTTAAGGAAATGTTAGAACACCTAAGTGCATTGTCTTTCACTGTGCCTAGCAATGTAACACAGCCTTACTTAAGGGAAATCTATATCAGCGAGGCCTGGTCTGTATCACAGTGTTGTTGCAGCCTGACTGCTAAAGCGCTGCTTGTTATCTCCTGTTACCCGGCACATTAGCTGAATAATTAATGTGGACATTCCTTCGTATCGACTGATAGTCGCCTTCGGGGAGCGAAAGAGGAGGAAAGGTTGTGTGTGTGGGTATGTATGAAGGGGTGTATGTGTGGTGGTGTGTGTTTTTTGTGTGTAAAACTGTCAAATAGTGAGGTGGAAAGTGAAACTTACAAAGTCATGGCTGTTTCTCCTCAACTAGGCCTATTTATTTAAAAGAATTTTTCCAGACTAATACATCTTAAATAAGAACCTCAACAGTTTAAACACTGTATTTGAAACAGTGAAATGGTTGATTGTATGCATGATTAAGACATCATTGTTTGTCTGAAGTAGTATAGTTTGTAACAGTCTATTACAGACTTTTACTAGGTCTGCGTCAACTAGTTGATTAAATAATAGGATTATCATATTAATAATATATTCATCATATTAAATATGGGTATCGTTACAAAACAAATTTGTTATTAAGAATATTGTTATGGACTCAGTAACAACACTTACACTTCATAGTCAACACCACATCACATCGAAAAAGTCTAGATAGCGGACACCGCAGTGTAGAGTAATGCATGAACTAAAAAGTTACGATTATCAAGGCATCAAGGCTGTTAATAGTGGTTGTGTAAAACAGACCTGTCCTGGAAGCATGACTGTTTTGTGTGAGTAAAAAACACCACCCATGGCAGAAGCTCAGAAATGTGATATTCAATCAAAAGTCAAAATTAGATGTCATTGTCTGTGTTTCAGCTAGAGCTTTTTCATTTTGTGAAATAGTTTTTTTGTGTGGACACCTTATCTTTTTGAAAGATAACTTATCTATTTGAAAACAGTGTTATGTACTAAGCAGCTTCTGATTCTGATTTAGTATTTCTCATTTGTCAGGACGTTTTTGCTTCAGGACTTTGCGTGTCTAACTTGGGTGGTAGCTCTTTCTTTTCCTATGAGGTCAATGAGATCATGCTGTATCAGACTTCTTTAGTTTTGCTTTATTATTTGTGGAAAATAACTGATTTGATTAGAACAGCATTTCAAAAGTAGTACAGAAGATCGGTTCTTGAATAATATTGTTTTTCTTATTGTGGTTTAGAAAACGGAGTAGGTGGTTTGTATTTGAGAGCGGTTATGTTTCTGCTTGTTCATGTTTTAAAACAAAAATAATTAAAAATGCACATAATAAAAATGTGTATTAAATGTAACAGGTCAACATAAAGATTAAGGTTGCACAGTATATTGTATATTAGTCATTATCAGTTTCTGCAATACTGATATCACAGAAGGCTACAATATTGTACATTTTCCTTCTGTTTATTTTTTCTATGATGTTTGCATGGGTGTGAGAACCAAATATAAGTAATAATAAATTCTTACATGATCATTTTCCAACCTCTGTTTATCACTTAAAATGAATACCCTTTAATACAACACTACTATTAATATAAACGAATATAACATTTTGTCTGTATTGTGCAACCCAAACAAAGACGTAAAAAAAGGAAAAGTAATATTCTGATACCATTAGAGCTCCTTCTAATGCATAGACATGACAAAAGCATTGATACCCACGTTTGGGGAAAAAAAACTCATGTCTATGGTGATTCCCATAAGGACCCGTGCAGGCGTTTTAGCATGGATCAAATTAAATGCAAACTAATGAATGTTTTCTTGAAGTGCCACATTAAGCCACCTGGAAATGCTACAGTGAAAGACCAGGGACTATTTGACATGCTCTCATGAGCTTCTCTCCCATTAGCTGCTTTGTTTATGGGGGCCAAGGTCACAGTGTTAATGCTGGAACTGTGGTCGGCCTGCATTCACAGCACTCTGTCTGGCCCCACTGAGTCAAACACAGCAGCGCCTGTCGCATAACTGCCTCGCTCCTGACTACAATGACTTTGGAAGACCAAGCCCTGACTCCCACTGATTCACAAGCACATTAAACTTTGAGACCTTAAAAACTAGGACAAAGATTTAAGGCAGTTTTACTTTTTATGGATTGTATGGTGCTGATTCAGCCAAATGTAGACTAAATAGAATTTGACAGAGATTGGAAATCTAATATTTATTTACTAAAAAAAAAAATCTTAATCTATAACATCTACATGCATTCACACACATACAAGCACATAGATAAACAATGTTGAGCAGGCTCTGAGTTTTGCAACAGTTTTTCAAAATGTGAAGTGTGTTTTCCAGTATTTTTTTTTAAATAGAAAGCAACTGTAACAGACCTGAAATGCACTATACAGTAATTTCTCTAGGTAGAGTTTTTCTATTTGATGTGGGCAAACACCAGATTGCACTTACACTACCTATACTGCACCTATTACTACAACTGGTATAGAATATGAGACCTTCATGTCATTTAACCAGAGTGAAAATATATCAGTGGTGTTAATCATGGTTCCCCCACAGCACAGAGTTAGACTCCTTATTTTCAGTCTAGTGGAGACTATGACCGATGCCACTTGCTATTCAACTAGATATTGTGTTGGGGTTCTTTCACTGTTCTGTAGTGCATTAGACTGGAATGAGAGTTACTATACAAACATGAAAACATATACAAGTACAATTTCTGGTTTACTGCATCACAGCTGTCATCACAGCAACAGCCCAGATGGAATACTGGGCTCAGCTGTGAATTTGGACAGCCTATTGAAATTAAAGACCAGAGTATTGATTTTGCCCAGTGCCATTTAAACAGGTTACTAAGAAAGATCAACCAGCACTGAATGGCACATGCAGCAAACACAAAATTAGAGATCAGATATCAGTGGGGACAAGAATGGATCCAATAGCTTTGTATTTCTGTCTGTGTGATATTGCAGTATTTCTGCATTGTCGTCTTTTAGGTCTTAAGTGAAGTCTTGCAATAAATTCCACTATTTCTGTTAGCTTGAAGTTGATAGACATGTGTCATTGATCAGCCATAGTCATCGCTAACCGGCTAAATAATATTGGTAAACGGCTTAAACCAGACAAGGAACTTTTTAATTGACCAGACCTTTATCTTCACTTCACTGGGATGACACATGACCAAACCAATAAAAAAATGCTAAAATAACTAGATTTCAGATAACTAGACCTGTGTCTGTATATTCAGATTCCGTACTTATGACTGAAAGATCATTTTCCTCACACCATGATGCTTCACACAAACGTCAGCTAATTGAGTAGTTACTCTCTCTTGTTCTGAAAGCCTGTCACTACAGATGAACTAAAACTACAGGTAAAATAAACTGATTATAAGTGCTTAACCTGATTAGAAGTGCTTTTTTTTTTTGGTTTAACCATTTAGTCCCCCGTAGAATTTTCAGGCACATTTAAAGGTTAATAGCCCACTGTTAACAAAACATTTCATCTTAAACCAGAGGAAAATTACATTGAAGGTATATTTCATTATAAAGAAAAATGCCAAATGAATAGAAAATGATAGTGATAATGTTGAGTGGAATGTGACCCAGACTAATTGTATTCAATTTGTGGAGCCGAGGACACCTTTATAATGATGCAGCATGTTTATCATTTGGGAATTAAATGCTATGGCTGCTACTTGTAATTTGTGACACCCTTGCCATAATATCACTCCACCGTTGCTTTCGAATTTTAATTCAGCAAAAATAGCATATTTGCTTGCTAAGTGTCAATAAGAGCAAGAAGGATCTGCACTTGGGCTGCACAATATACCACCTGTGAATCATTATTGAAATATCTTTCTCTGCAATACTGATATCGCAGAAGACTGCAATATGCAAAAGAGCCTCTAATAATCAGTGTTTCTGACAGTGTGGCCAATCACAGTTCCAGATGAGATACCAGATGTTCTGATCAATAGAGGTGTTCAGGTAATCCAACAAAAGTCAAATTATTTTGGCCTGTATTTATCCCCTGAGGGCACTGATTAGCTGAGACATTGTAAAGGGCCTGTGTTCTACATTCACCTTCTATTAATTTTTTCCCCTGATGTTTGAAGGGTTTGTGTACCAAAAAGATTTTATAGTTTGTCATAATACCTTCGTGCATGACCATTTTCGAACCAAACAGGCTGTTTTTATTATGGTACATTCAAGACTAATACGTGTAACCAATCTTTTCTCTGATTGGCTGCCCTGTACCGTAGCTCTGTGCGTTATTGTTTGTGGTTTCAAATATTATAGACAAGTACATATTTTCAAGAACAAGTATAGTATACCAGTACTTATGTACTGAGTAGAGGTTCTTTTCTGTGTGACCACAAATCAAGAAACCTGAATATTAATTCTGACTGAAAATCGTATCACTTTTAAGCATCCTTAAATCTTATTGTTGGCTACTTGCAAGTGACACAAGCCTGTGGTTGCAGCTGTTCACGTTTGTTTCAGGCAGTAGTTTAAAATGGACTACTCTCGATTCCACTTGTCAGGAAAAAATGAAATGGAGATGGAGGCTAGGCTAATTTTAGGGCCTAGTTAGCTATGCCAGGAAATCTAGGGGATGTGATTAAACCCCTCAATTCTCAGTGGACACTAAGTTGGACGTTGTATATCGAACAAATTACTAAATAATTGCTACCTTTTATTTTTTTCTGAGATTTGCTTCCTTTCAGTCTGTTGTTTGGGTCAGATTTAGTATGCTGTGTGATTCAATTTGGGTAGATGGTGGGTGGGAGCTTACTGTTGCTAATTATGGCAGCTGAGCTGTAGGGGAGTCTGTCTGAGCCCCTGTGTGTGAGAGAGAGAGAGAGAGAGAGAGATACATACATTCATAGATAGATAGAGATAAAACAGAGAGCGATGGATGGAGTTTAAAGTGGGTTATGGTAGTTTATTTAGATATTTATGCTCATGTAAGAGTGGTCCTTCTGTGTTATGTTGACAATTCTATAAATGTTCCCACTGTGTCACAGACATGAGCATTGAGCCATGAGTGTACATTCCAGACTGTCACTCTTCACTAGGTGAAAGAGGTGGCCGTCAGTGGCATGAATAGATCACGCCGCTGTCTTAGTGGACACTCTGGGACACTAATGATGATGATGATACACTACTTGAGCTTTCCTCCAGCGAGAGTTGGACAGGGGCTGAGACCATTGGCCATCGGTCTGGTCACAAGGAATCACTCTGCCTCTCTCCTCCTCCTCCTCCTCCTCTCCTGCCATCACTCTCGTTTCACTTGCTCGGAAGAAAGGGAAAGCGGTCAGTTGACTGAAATCTGAGTACTGTGCTGTTTTAACAGGAGAAGATAAAGCCACTCAACTCACCGTACAAGGTAAGGGCATGGTGTAGCAATTCATTTTCTATTGATATGGCAGTCAGATTGAGAGCACATTAATAAATTGTACCATTACATAGATTCTTGACACTTAATATAGTGATCTATCACTTTGTGAAGGTTTTACAGTAGAAAAATGTAATTTAAATATAAAAAATGTTATGCCATTTAATATAAAATGCATTTTTTTAATCTACATGAAGTTAGACCTCCCCTTTAACTTTAACTAACTGGATAAACTGCAATGCTTTGATTCTAGATCATGATTATTAACAGAGCATGTTACATCTTGACTCTAGAATACTGCTTTCCTAGATAGGGCAAGCACTCAGAGAGTTGGATTATCAAAACTCTGCCAGAGTGAAGCTCCCCAAGCTAGATGTCAGGAAGACACTTTTAGGTTAGGGCAAACAGCCCTAGAGACAACAGACTGACATTTTAGAAAGTAACTTCATGTGCTTGTACAGTACATTGTGCCTCCTAATTAGTAAAATATGGACTCATAATTAATGCTGTAATGATGCCGGAGGACGGAGGAACCTTTTCCTAAGATTTGTTGTTGGTATCTGAACAGTCTGAGCAAAACCATGTCTGCACCTATCAAAAGAACCCACTGGAGGGAGAACTTGTGGCACTTCCCCAGAAACCACGTCCTCTCTAAGAAAGTACTGCTGAACTGTTGTCTGGTGAGACGCATCATCTCCTGGGCATTGCCTGACAAAAAAGGTAAATATCTCTTTATGATAATCAAGATTGTACTTGCGCACACCGTTGATAGCAATAATTATAGGAGCGTCTGTAAATATAATTACTGGGTTTTTTTTAATACATACACTGGATATGACCTTCGTTTTTTGTTTCTCTACTGTTATAAAATGATTAAAAAAGTAAAGCTGTGTGAACAGGTTTTCAAACTGGGGCCAGGTCAGCATACAAGCTTTCCACCAACGTCCAGATTCTAACATTTATTAGAAACTTCCTCCTTGCTTAACGTGGTGACAGTAATACTTGGATGGCTCAAGTATTATTTCCTCTTTCATCACAATTAATTTCTGATTCCAAGTTCACATTAACTTTGAGAAAACGTCTTGTGGCTGGACAAAAGTTTGAACCATGTCCAAGATGTTTGAGTTTTGAGATTTACTCTTGAACAGTATTCCATTTCCTACATAAATATAGTGAAACTCTAGTTTTTTGTTAGATTTTACAAGCAGCCCAGTTCAGGAACATTAGACATTCATTTGTGTAACCACTTGCCATGTATCTTGGGAACTTCTCCAACATTACATTTACCTTTTGACGACAATCCTGCCACAGATTATACTACTGACCCAAGACTTGTTTTTATGTACTCTTATCTAACTTACATCCTCTTACAAAACCATACTTAAATGCCATATAAAGCCAAAAAAGGATGATGATCTGAATGATCTATAAACTGTGGCACTGAGCACTTTGATGCTGATATTGATCATTTTAGTGCCTTATTTGCTCTCAGGATTTATGCTGCTTTCAGTGTTGCACATCATCGGTCCGTGTGGTCTGACAGCACTAATAAACCACAATATGGTGATGGGTGGGACTTTGGTGTTACACTGGTTGTAAATTTAGCATTTCTCATTTGGTAAATGAGTTACAGATTCAGGGCATTAACCATGTCCTCATTTCTGGATTGTTCATGACATATCCCATCTACATTGAGAAGAGTTTGTGTTGAGACTTATTACCAAAAATACTATATACATCTTATTTGCGGAAAGGCTGTTAACTATTTGCTTGTCTATTTGACTGCGTACAGTGAGATTAAAGCAATCTCCCTTGGTTATGTTTGGATACTGCTGCACATGTGAGCATTAATCATTAAAATTGTTTAACTGTAAGCTTGGCATATTAGTGATTTAATTTCAATGAATGACATCCAAAGCTAATACATGTAATAATACACTACATTTATTGCAACTATTGTTACTATACTTGGTTTCCGTTTCCATTTGAACGATTGTGTGAGAGAAAGAGGAATATGTGCACTGTTTGTGTGTGTATATTCATGATTATTGTAGCCTCTCCTGTGAATATTATTATCCAAGCCTTTCCACTCTGTAATCACATTGGCCTGAAAAACAGCTGGGTCCTTCACTGTGTCAGGTGCTGCTGTCATTGCTCAGCCAGAGCACTGAATGAGTTTGTTTGGCTCAACCCATATTGGGCTGTCTCGGTACAGAATGACCCTCACATGTGAAGGATATTTTATTCACACCAGAAATTTTCAGAAGCAAGTTAGTGCAGGGACTGATGAGCACTCCCAGGATGTTTTCTGCCATCTTGTTTTCTTCTTTTATCATATATTTTGTGCCATCCCAAGTTGATAATTAACTATAACTCAGGGCCGTTTGCTCTCTGTGGGCTGTGGGCCATGTCTCGAGAAAAGACAGAAATGCAAATATTGAGCTACCACAGAGGCATACATTGACAGAGCCATACATGTCGTGAAACATAGTGCTAAAAATAGTTTCCAGCTTATTACCATCAACCAAATAATTGTTTCATGTTCTTGTTACTAAAAATGCATTGGCCACTTAACTTTGCCACCCAACTCCTGACCAATAGATCAGTAGGCAAGTGTTTTTACTTTTGCCCTTTGGTGCGTCTGTCTAATGCCCATGGTATTCTGCCATATGCAGTTAGAGATTATATTGGAAATTGTGTATTCATTTAATTAGCAAACCTGTTAAACAGTCTCATATTGTTCTTTTGATATTATATTTGGGGCCCGATATTTAGTATTGTTTGAGTCTTTATGAGCATAGAATATTATGTGACATTTAAAGTAGCCGTGTGTATCATTGAATCATCATCAAATAATAGAGGTGCCCATTATGGCACTTTCCCATGTTAATGTGTGTTGGCTTTTATTTATTATAGAAAGATGTCACCGGTTTTATCCACTGCAGGTTTTAATACGAACTGCGAACCACTGCAAATGTTACTGGGTGCTTTGATGAGACAAGGTATTTATGTAATCCAATGAGAATACATTTATTTTGGCCCACATTTAATCACTCAGGACACCGATTTCCCAAAGTGTTTTTGAAGAGCCTTTTCTCTACAGTATACTTCCATTTAATTTTTTTCCCATGATGTTTATTTAGGTTTGTTTACCGAACATTCATCATAATTAATACATGAACACATCCCCACTTCTGTATATAAGAATTAAACTGCCTGTTTTGTTACTGTGCCTTGAAGACGGAGTTCCCTGTTATGAATGGCTACATTCAAAAGGCAGCGTGGGGCTAAAACACTTCAAACTTGAGCACGCTACACACACACAGTGTGTCAACTTTGAAGATGTTTTTTTTTATTATGAAGCAAACAACAATCGGAATAAATAACATAAAACTTCAGGATGCATAACTGTTCACCTCCCCACGCCCCTGAAGTCAGTACTTTGTAGAGCCACCTTTTGCAGGAATTATAGCTTCAAGTCACTTTGGATAAGTCTCTATGAGTTTTCCACATCTTGCCACTGGAATTTTCCTTCAACTTCTTCATGTTAGATGGTTTTCACTTGTGAACAGCAATCTTCAAGTCTGACCACAGATTCTCAATTGGATTGAGGTCTGGACTTTGACTAGGCCATTCCAGCACATTTAAATGTTTCTCCTTAATCC
>JBBPDC010000011.1:12626260-12646034 GCA_037974485.1 Hemigrammopetersius urotaenia | reverse complement strand
TTGTGTGTGTGCGTTTTGGTATTATAATATACTAAAATATATTAGGACATTAAGACATTGAATCAGGATACTCGCAATAATAATATTTTGTTCATAATATGCAGGAACAGTCTACATTGTGCAGTACTCTTCACACTGTCGGTCACACATGGTGTAGTATGAGAGCATCTCACCATTAGAGGGGGCTGTATCACTAGGTATTGTAGGTTCCGTAACTATAAAGGCATATTTTATTGTAGATCTCAATAATGTTATTGATAATACCCATTCTAAATCAATGCACAGTTTTTCTAACAATTCAGGAGCAATCTGTAATATTTAGACATTCTGAATTCGATTTAGTACATGTGGTTTTAGAGATGTTGCAGTATTTCCAAGCCTAGGATAAGAAAAATATGATTTTGTACAACTCCTTCTGCTGAGGTATATTGTAAAGCAAGTTTTGTCCATTAGGTGGCATAAAAGTACTTCATATCGTGAAGCCAAGCACTCACACACCATAAACTGTCTTTACACTGTACCGCATTTCACATTTGTTAGTAACTGAACAGGGACAGAGATAGTGTGACAATGTCCTGTGATCCAAATCGCATCAGTGAAGCACTTATATAAATGAGTTTGAGGTGAGTGATTTTAGGAGGGGTGAAAAATGATTTAATATTAGTGAGACCTTTAGTTTAGTGAGAGACTTTGGGTAAAAGCTAAAGGGTTAAAAGCATAATAGTGAAAGTTGGAACCAGTCAAAGAGATCATGTTGCAATTAAAACTTTGCTTCAAAGCTAAACTAAGTTTAAAATTTTTGTATGCATTGGATGTGGATACTATTTTATACTATATATAAAACTTTCTTTTTAACAAACAAGAGAGAAATGTAACTTCTTTTCAATTTCAGCCTTCCAGAGTTGAACGAACAGCCTCTTGGTTTCTAGCCTTTAGCCCCAGGCCCTCAGTTCTAAGCTTGCTGTCTGTGTTGCCTCTCAAGGCCCTTGATGTTGATGAACAGCCTCTGTGTGCTGATTAAGCTCGGCAGCACAGGATGAATAAATGATGATGGCATGAATATGGAGATATCAGTGACAGCCCTGTTGTCATTAGGTTCCACAGACTGGAATGGAGCAAATTTGCAATATTTACCAGGTGAGACTGTATATCACTGTGCCGCCGCAGCGTATAGCGGTGAGCTCTATTTTTCATCCTGATGTTGCTGCTCTTCTGGCAAATGATTAATCTTTTCTGAGGCAAGGAGATGAATAATAAAAAAGACTGCAAACCTGAATTTATAACTTGAATTATGCCAGTGGCAACTTTGACCAGCTGCAACTTTGACCATTACTACTCATCTCTTACAGGAAATTGTGAATTTAAATGCTATAACAAATGACTAACACTCATCATTCTGATCCTTTAATCCTTAACAGTTCTTATTAAGCATCCACCATAAATCATTGTGGGGATGTCAAATATGAAACATTTGCATTATACATAAGTGAGTGTGTTAAACATACTGCTAAGTTTAAACAAAAAAAAGACAGAAATACAGTAAAACATGGATGACTGGTCTTTGACAAGTCTGTAGACCATAAAGGGTCCCAGTTTTCTTAGAGCCGTTTGGGTGGTCTGCAAATGTTTTCCTACTCTGAATTTTTCAGCTATCAGAAGATGTGTGGTAAGAAGTTGTTGGCCTTTTTTGACTATGTGGTCAGTAATGATTGTGAATTTTTCTGTTTTGGATTAGTTGTGAAAAAAAAGCTATTCAATCTGATCTTTGCACTGATCCATGTGAAATACTGCATTGTAACCATTGTAATGTGTTTCCAGAAATGAGTTCCAGGGATCCTGCTGGTTAACTTATGATCCTCATATTAGGACTGCGGCATCCATGCAAATCCTCGTTTGGGATTTTCTGATTTCTAGACTTCTCAATACACTGGGTTATTCCCAAACCTCTTTTTGGTTTTGCATGTTTGTATTTCTTACTGTAAGTGAATGAATTAATCCAAGTTTATTGAATAGAACATTGATAGTTTAATTCCACAAAACAACAACTCGTTCTCTCTGAAGGTAAAAGAAGGTGCTATTTTTTTCCTAGGCAGTTTGGATTGGTAAATCAGTCCACACTGTTAATTTGCAGAATATTATTCTTATCTCTTATTTTTGCTCATCAACAGTGTCAACTTAGTTCATAGTAATAAAATTAGGAGTGAACTTTGCATGTGCAGTATGTCTTTTGCACTTATAAATGAGCCGTTGTTGCCTTTTGCTCATAGTGCAGCAGTAATAGAAAAAATATCAGAATTACAATTATTTTACATTATTTTAGCCAGATTAAACTTAGTGTGAACTAACAAGAATTCGTTATCACAGTTTCCAATGGTAATTCACTAAAGGCGCTGCAAGGCTATGTGTAATACATCTTTAGGAAATTGGCCTCCGGTGTTTGCTTTAATTTAACAGTCCTAACACATATGGACACTTTAGCTATTCAACCGTCAATAAACTGTGATGAAGTTCTTTAGGTTGCTTCATCAAATATTTAACAAAGTGATACTTGTTTGAGAGAAAAAAAAAAACACTTGATGGTAGACTCTTTGTGTGGAGATGACCTTGAAGAATTCCAGCCAGACTTTACTAAGGATGCTATTAAGCACAGGGATGAAAACCTACAGTCTGGGGCTGACAGCGGTGCTCATTAATGTGATTCTGTGGGCAGAAGTGTACAAACACATTCTGCAAAGAAATTGTGCAAATGACAATGATCTAAAACACACCAACTACTTGGTTTGTCATTTTTGTTTCTTAAGCTAATTAACTTCATACATTGTTAATTATAACACTGATATATCAAATTAATCTATATATTTTAGGACCACTATAGGTGCTTGTGGTAGAAGAGATCTCAGGATGTTAGTGTGATGATCAGTTTCATCCAGTGGTTTTGTTTTGGCTTCACATGTGTTCATGTAGCCTTTGGGTCCACTGTACACATGGGAATAATGAACAAATTGACACTTAATCTCATTCCTCTTTAATGGTTTAAGGTATGTGACATTGTGGTAACTAACCCAGCAAAGGCCTGTATTGTTAACCGTTCTGTAACTAGCAATGAGACATGAACACAGCATTGTGCAGACTGTTTTGCTGAAAGGGTAAGCTAATGGATTTTCCACTAGCTTAAGTTTCCTCACCCAGTGGGAGCTTGGACCCCAAAGGCAGGAAAGAGGAGATGATTGACTAGATTAGCAGCTAAAAGCAGCTAACAGCCAAGCTTTCCCCCTGAAGAGCCAGATTTGGTAACAAGCTCTTTACTAAGTTTCTTAAAGTAGCTAGGCTGCTGACAGTGGCCTGACAGTCCATTGTCATGTGATAGGTCATCTGAGCGGTCACTAGAAAACACGACACTCATTCCAGGTCTGAATGAGTGTGGGTTTGTGACCGTGTGTATGACTACTGTTTCTGTTTGTGCAGAATGGCTGCAGTGCAGAATGACACTCACTGCTGTGCTTAAAATACCACATAATTGGCAGGAGCTCTTCAAATTTATTTTCTACAAAACAAGCTAGAGAATACTTGACAGTGCTTAAATCAAAAGCGTGACCCTGTGTCTCTGTTTGCATACTTAGTGTACAGCCGCTTTCAGCACAATGAGAAATGAAAATAGATGCAGTGTAGTAATAGCTGATTTATGTTCCTTTTGTGCATGTTAAAATATAACAAGCACAGCTGGCTGCATTTTTGGCTAATATACCATGACCTGCGATTTGAGTGTACTCTCAATACCTGAAGGATGTTCTACAACCCACAAAAAGTAAAGTGTGGAACATCGCACATTATGTTCCCTCATGGAAGGTTAGAAATTTGAATTATGAGTTAACTGTCTATGTCCTTCAATAAATGTATTCCTGTGCTGGTTATCCTCAGCAGGCATAAGCAGTTAAGAATTTCCTAATGTGTGTTTTGTGTCCAGTGATAACCTGGCATGTCATGGCCAACTTTAGCTGGCCCATGTTAAGTGCTTTAACCACAGGGTGGTGGTGGCCTAGTGAGTTGCTATGGAATGACCCAACTGAAAGTGAAATTACACGTGTTCACAGTACCATAAGGTTATAGGTCATGGACTTGAATCCTATGTTCAGCATACCGCCACTAGGTTTCTGAGCAAGACCTCTTCCAATCCGATCGGCAGAGTCCTTCGCTGTCTTCAAGCGTCGCCTGAAGACCCACCTCTTCAAGGAGCACTTCGGGAGCGACTAACCATGTCCCTATCTTACTGTTTATTTTTTCTAAAAAAAATATATATATATATATTACTTTCCCTTGACTTCTCTATGCCTTGTGTATTGTTGGGTAGGTGTTGACTAATTATTATTTGACAGTCGTTGTATAGATGCTCTGACTGCAGTATCTCGGTTAAATAGTTGGATGGATTTAAGCTGTTTTTCAGGTAAGAAACAGTTGTGGACTTCCTAAGCACTGATATACGTCGCTCTGGATAAGAGCGTCAGCTAAATGCTGTAAATGTAAATGTAAGACCCTTAACCTCCAGAGAGACTGCCCCCTGTAGTTAGGGAATAGCAGTCACTTTGGATAAAAGCATCTGCTAAATGCTGTAAATGTAAATGCTTTTAAAGAGTGCTGGAGAATATCCTCCAACTCTGGAGTAACTGTTAGTGTCAGACTGTGATTACTGCACACTGTGATTTCACTTTCAGTGGGGGCATTCCATACCAGCTCACCTAGAAATGGTCACCCAGTTCATGTCATGGGTTTTCTTTTTAAAACAAAATCAAATGAAAACTTCTATTAAATTTGTGGGACCAAATCCTAAAGCTTCAGAGAGAACAGATTGAAAAAGACATTTCAATATAATAATTCAAAAATGATTCACTTGTTTTCATTTGCTTGCAACCAAAGGTTAAAGTATTGATGCGTTGTTCACCCCAAGAAGTTATTTGGTCCTGTAAAATATTTAGAGTGCCCTGCTTAATAAGTCTGGGACTTTTTTCAAATGATATTTTCCTTGAAACATCAGTGTTAATATTTATTCGAGTTTAATGAGAAATTAAATCTTATTCCACAATTTATTTTACATATTTTATTGCCTGTGTTTTATTTCCTAGACTCATATTTCTGAATAGAAGTAGAAAAAGCTTGTTAAATAATTTGGCCAACAAAATATAGGCAGGGAAATATTAAAACACTATTATATGAGGACAAGACACAGAGCAGGCTGCTTCTTCTACTTCTTTTTATGGCGGTTGACAACTTTTCAGTGTATTACCACCACTGCTGGACTGGTGGCGGTTCTCCGAAAAATCCGTGTTAGACTAAATCTGCGTAAATCTCCCCTGCAATAATGATTCCGGCACCCATTCTGTTCTGACAAAAGTCTATTACGATACATAGTGTTCAGTAAACAGTGGAAAATAAAAATCCTGACCCATCCTGAGCATGAGGTCATTCGCTGATGACCCTCGGTTTATTAAAATGTGTCTGTTTTTTCCTGCAATGCTGAAGACTAATTTTCTTTTCCCAGACAGTTGCTGGAGGATGCAGGGCTCATTGCTCTTCGCGGGTAACCTACTTTGTCCATATTTCTGTATTCCAGTGGTGGCCTGGTAATCTATAAATAGTGGGGTGATTGATACGGGGTACTGGAAAGCGTCGTAATTTTCTGTGCCTCCGGGCAGAGATGACTTTCAGCCAATAGAGCATGTTCTGTTTTATACACCTGTGCCAGTCACAGAGCAGATTTACCGCCGTTCAGAGGTAAGTGTCAAACTGCCTCTGAATCCAAACTGGCTGTGTTTCTGCTAAAGTGCAGCATGGAAAATGTTTCTGACAGCCGGTGTGCAATTTACAGAAACACAAAACGCTTCCCTTGTTAAATGCTGGGGGTTAAATGCAGAGAATCTTTCTCTGCATTTAACCCCTTCACCAAGGGAAGCGTGGGCTGCCAGCGGGGAGCAGTGTGTGCGGATGGTACCTTGCTCAAGGGGACCTTGGCAGTTTCACACTGTTCATTCTGTGCAGTGATGTGTTCACACATAAGGGGTCATTTTAATGTATCCCACCTCTTGACAGATGCTGTTGTAACTTTGTCTGTCAGTGGTTTTAGTGTTGGGGCTGATATGAGTGGTAACATTTCAGTCAGTCACTGCCTGCCTGCTGTTTTAAGGGATGACTTCTGTAGCACCACAGTCCTGGCAGGGAGTAAAGAGAGTCACAGACCCTGCAGTGCTTTTTAATCTAGTTGACACCATTGACACATGCACTGGATGAAACAGAATCAAAGAGAGTGCAACTTCTTAACCTCAGTCTGTAAGAGATGGCAGAAAGAAGGCAGGTGTGCGTCCTTTTAGATTTATGTTCTTCCTCAAGCTCCGGGATTGGCAGCTCCTGTTCAGTCAGGCTCAAGTCCAACTCACTTTGTTGATTTCCTGTTCTAATACATCCGCTACACTTATAAACCCTGTTTGACACTGTCACCACAGTAGGAAAATATGCATTATTAGCTTGCAAATTGCCAAGTCGCTGCCAAATCAATACAAAAGTATTCTAATTCATTTTTTGAGTATTAATGATCTCTTGAATAATCTTGAGTACACTTGAATAAAAATGAATTTGGTTCGACAGTCTCAGAAAGTGCTAGCATGAGCAGTTTAGAGTTTCTGCTCATAACAAGACCAGTTCAGGAGAGCTGTGGTTTAATATAACATTATGGTTTAATATAACATCATTTACAGTCAGGGAAGGCAACTTATGACTTTGAATAACAGCGCAGTAAGCCCAAGAGAACCGATGAGTGAGATCATCTAATTATAAAAGACTGGGAGTGTTACATTATTGCAGGTGGCAGAGGGCCTTTGGTGGAAACGCACCATGCGCAAGGGTTGCCATAGGGGAGGGAAGGGCTCTGTTCAATTATGTAATGAATTAGAAACTGTTATGAAAGAAACCTCCAGAGGCCATTACCTTCTTATAGTAACTTTCTTCACTCTTTTTTCTGGAAGAAAGAACTCTATATGACATCTCGTGCGCTGCACAATATATTGTTTTTGAAATATCACAATAATGCCCCCAACTAAATTGCAAAAGGCCACACTATGCAAATGAGTGCTCTTGACATTCATAGAAATTTCCATTGCAAGCATTTGAGCACACTGACTGATGATTAATGCTCCCTGAGTGCGTCCTGTCATGTAGAAGTGCATACACTAGTATGTTCTGTAATGCAATTACTAGTGTACAGTGTGATTTTAGACCTCTTTTGCAATACCATTGGATATTAAGTGTTCAGTTTCTGCATATTTAATCAAATCCTCTGCATGCAAGTCATGTAAAACCACAAATATCCATTATTGCAGGAGAAAACGTCACAAAATATCAACAGTTTTTTTACACACGCAACATGTCCTTGCAATGTTATTTTTTTATTCCATTCATTCACATTTTAACATTTAGCAGTTAACATAATTTTTTATTAATTATTGCAGGAAGCCTAGTCCCTACGTATTTTACTTTGCGGAGCATCTGGGAAACCTCAGGGCATTCTGTCAGGCCCTGAAAGGGCTTGAAAACGTTAACCCTTGTAGCAACGTCCTCTTGACTCTTCATGGTGCTCTGCTATTATGAAAGCTAGACACTCGGCAGTCTAGCATTCATATTTGAGTTAGGGCAGGCTGCCATCAGAACCTTTGTTTACTCTTCATTGTACTGCCTCGTCAACACTTTGCCTAATGGAAGACATAAAATGGATGTTCTTGGAAAGTCAATGTGATGGCAATAACCAAGGCATTGTGTTTATGTGAGATGGATGAGACAGATTGTTGGGTGAGGGTTTTTGCACATCATGCCTCTATCCTAAGACCACAAGTTTGTGTTGATACTTTGCACAGGAACTTCTATAACTATATTCACAATTATATCTAATATTACGAAAGCATTTTTATTTTAATGCTTGATTCATAATTAATGTTAAATGAAAGCAAAACAACTGTCTTTGATCAAATCCTGAATGTGTTTTTGAGTAGTAGTATAAAAACATTGAAGATGTGTCTTTTAGAGTAAGCATTAGACTGGAAGTTCTAAATTATGCATGGAATTGTAGTCAGCAGTTGCTTGAGAAAAAATGGCTTTGCAAGAACTGAGATGGAGCTATAAAGAACAGGAGAGGTAGGAAGTGTGTAACTTTGTGTTTCTTACGTCGAGAAAGAGCCATGTTGATGGACCCAAAGGGAACCATCTCTTAGCGAGCGCAACAAAATCTGCGCTTTATTTCTTCCTCATGAGTTTGCGTGGGTGTGTTTCCTTGTCAGCAGAGTGTGACAGAAGGGGTGTATGCCTTTTGTTAGACCTTGTTATGGCTTTTTTTTTTCTGAGATTAGCCTGTAAAGCTGCAGTGAGAGAGGCCATCTAATTTCCCCTTTAATAATGATAATGAAGCTGTACCAGGCAACATGATGAGGTACAGTTGGAATGTGGCCTTATAATGAATGTAGGACTGAAGGTAGCATTAAGATGTTTCTTGACAAATGCATCCAAATGCAACTGTAGAGATGAGCAAGCTTTTAAGAAGGTTGGCAAATATCTCAGCTCGTCATCTGAAAATCTGTATCTGTAAATATAGAAATATTTAACCTAACCATTGTGTTTAATTCACTGCAAAGTTAGTCCTGGATTTATTTATTTTTTTTACACTATATGGACAAAAGTATTGGGACACTAATTATTGAATTCAGGTGGCCTCTTACTTCCTTAATGCTTGAGAGTGGAATCTGTTATAGCGGCAAAGAGTGGACCAACTCCATATTAAAGTCTATGTAGTTGAACGCAATGTCATTAAAGTCTCTGTTGGTGTAATGGTCAGGCATCCCAATAAAGGACTCTGAATTTTTCCAAAAATGCCATTATTTGTTCATTAAACATGTAATAAAATTTTTCCCAAGCATGGATATTCCAGGCCATAATAGCGCAGACTGATTATTACATGTTCCACTAAAGAGAATCAGAATCAGAAAACTTTCTTTAACCTGTAGGAAATTGCTCAAGGCATCTTAATTAAAGCAAGGTGGAACTTGATTTTCCATGCCATTTATGGATGATTTTGCACTTTTGTTGTTATTATTGCACAGAACATTAGATCCTGGGTTTGAAGTGGGTCTGGGCAATATGGCAATACAATCTAATATCAACAATGATGAATAAGCCAGTGGTGGTGCGTCAAAGACATCTATTGTCTTTTTTGGAAAGAGAATTGCTTACACTATATTTAGAGTTTACACTATAAAAATAGGCATTTTAGGCATTTTTTAACACACCACATAAACCATATCACATTAAAATGATTTAATGACTGTCCAGGGCAGTCCGAAATCAAGGCTGCAATCATAATTTGCAGTCCTGATAGTTTGTGTGCATTGTAAAATCCACTGAAGCAATCATGGGTGAGCCCTTTTGTCCCTGCTGTGTGTAGGTGCAGGTTGTTGTTTAGGTTTCTAAGCTCTTGTGTTTAGGTTGAGAGCAGATTCTGCTGTACGGGAATGTAGGTCGACAGACAGTTCCAGTCCTCCTGCAAAGGTTCAGCTAAACAAATCAGGCCATGGAAAAACTGTGTCAGCACCAGCCAGGCCTTTTTACATGGATTATCCAAGTTCTGTTTTGACAGATAACTCCGTTTTTAGCTGTCGAAGAACAGCTCAAAGAACAAACTTCTTTTACCAGAGACAAGATGAAGAGAAGATCACAGGAAGAGATTCTAGTTTCCTCAGTCAAATGTAATTGACTGTTAATTTCATCATCATGTATGTCTTTTCCAGGACCTCTGTTCTCTTTTCATTTTGGAACAGGTATGAATATTCATTGGTTTGGAAACACATTTTATACATCTGTTTTATTGGGATGTACAGAATCAAAATTATCTTGGGGGTATCTAGGGTGGGGGTAGCTCAGTGGGTAGGATACTTGCCTCTGGACCAAGAGGTCATGGGTTCGAATCCTACCTTCAGCACCACCATTGAGTCCCTGAGCAAGACCCTTAACCCTAAGTTGCCCCAGGGAGACTGTCCCCTGCAGTTAGGGAATGAAAGTCGCTTTGGGTAAAAGCGTCTGCTAAATGCTGTAAATATAAATCTTGCATTTAAGACTGCATTGTAACTTAATGTGCACAGTGTATGCTGTCTTAAACCTTCTCTGTATTGCACTGTAATCCCAGAGGCTCATGTATCTCAAAAGGTAATTAAGAGTGTTTTATCACTAACCACTTGAGTGTTGTTATTAGAACGGTGCTGTGCTGATTACAGCTGTATATACAGTTTTAAATATACCAGATCCCTGCTGAAGACAAATGTAGCAATGTGTTCGAGGTGCCATGGCATCTGCATAGACATGGCTGAGTATGCTGCCTGAAAATGCTGATGAGAAATGAGCCTTGGCAGCAGATTTTTAATAGATCTACACTGATTACTCACATCTCCTGCAAATGCATAATGCATAAACATTTAGCCGCATTTGCTTGTGAGTTTCAAATAAATTCTATTTCCACTCAAAGTATAATTGTGCATTTCTAATGATATTGAACTTGGGGCGGCTGAAAGTAAATTTCTAGTGGTCTAACTCATACATGTGTCGAATTTGTATGCTCCTTATATGAATTATTTTTGTATACCTCACATCTCAAAGCAGTAGACCGTTAGACATGTGTGCTTCTTAGATCTCTGCCATACTGATGTCGCAGAAGGCTGTGATATGCAAATGAGCCTCTAACCAATCACAGTGTTGCTGACAGGGCAACCAATCACAGCTCTTGGTGAGTTCCTGGTTGATCTGATGGACTGAGGTCTTTGTATAATCCAACCAAATCAAATTTTAAGGAAGTTGAGGAATAAGTGTATGAATGGCCGGAACTTAACGGTTGTAGACAGAATAAAGAGAGATATTTAAATGTGCTTTGTGACATCCCAAAAGCTGTGATTGGACTGCATGGATAAATGCACCATTTGAAACAATAATTACATACTTTAAGCCTTATTAATTCCAGAAAGTGCTGATATGGGCCCTTTAATATCATGAAAGGCACCACAATTGCAATATATAGCAGTATAATCAATACTCATGGGTTGCCAATATCGTGCGGGTCTACTGAGTAGAATGATCAAAATCCTGCCGAGCTTTGTTTTGTTCAATTCTCACAACTTCAGGCCAAGAAACTGTACCCCACCATCACAGTTTCACTCATGAGGATACTTTCATATATTTCAGTGACAGTTACCATCTTTTCTAGCATGTGGCATAAACCTGCTTGCCCATCAATTTTCAATTTCAAGCCAATTCCCCAGATAAGTAATATGTTGTAGCAAGGCACCGAAATATGTGCAAAGCAGCTTCAGTCAAATGCCCATGTGAGACGTTAGGCAAGGTTATTTGTCAGGCAAATATGCCCCATTATTTAGAAAGGCATGCTTTTTGCTGTCTGTCCGTGTGCCATTTTAATGTATTTACACCTTAATTCCCTTAGCTGTCAGGTGTGGTAATGTCTACATTTCTCTGCTTTCAGCCATGTTGACAAGCTCATTTGGTTTACTGCATCGTGATATGTGCTGGTCTGAAATGTGTAGCTAACAAACACCCTGGCTGTGTCTAGGGCTTCTTTTCATATCTGCTAATACTGTTGCCTTAGAGTTAAATGGCAACTGTGAGGAAAATAAGCAGGCAACGGGAGAGTGTACTTTATATGCTGGTATCATGTTTGATACACTAAAAGTGTGTATTTTTCATTCAAAACTTCATTCAAAGCTTAATCTTTATCAGTTACATTCATTTGAAGACATTTTAAAACTTTCATGTAATAAAATTTGGAAAAAGGCCAAATGTTTGAGCCCATTCTTGAAAAAAAAATAATGTCATTATATTTACTTAACTTTTAGTATTTAGTTTAGTATTTCAGAGAGTTATATATAATGAGGGAGGATTTGGCTGTGGCGTTTTTTACTCTGACGAATGTCAGGAAGGATACACTATATGGACAAAAGTATTGGGACACACCTGTTTTTCAGGCTTTGGGCTAGGCCCCCTAACTCCAGTGAAGGGTAATCTTATTGCTTCAGTATACCAAGACATTTTGTACAACACCATGTTTCCTAAGTTTAGGGAATAACCTTTTCTATTCCAGCAGAGAAAAGTGTCTTTCTTAACTACTGTCAAACATTAAAAAAAAATACTTTATGGTCAATCAGTAAACAAGGGAGTGTTAGAGTTTTAAGCTGTTTTATATCAGAGCTACACCTGAGCAAGATGACAATAATTGTTGTATAAATTCCATTAGTTTGCCTATATCTTCATTTCTGATAGGGCTGGTATGCTGCACTGACAACTGTGTTTTGCTGCATGAGTTAAAACATGGCAAACCTTTTTTTCCCCCATTCAAGTTTCTGGAAACCCTTTTTATAACTTCAGTATGAGTGGAGTGCTTTAAACTGTGATAGCTGGGTATATGTATTATTTTTGCAACATCACAATGCGATCATTGTAGATGGTTCTGTCTTAGCTAAGAACTCTGTGATTGGATTTGACTGATGCGTGCACTTTCCCAGAGTGGGAAGATGTGTTTAATATGTGGCTGGCCAGAGGGCAAAGAGAGAATTGACTTTGTGGTTTTACACTTGATGGAAGTGCACTATTACATCCTCGGGAGTTAAGATCCCGAATTCCCGCTGTTTCAAGCAATGATTGATGGATAAGCTGCAACTGTCACCATTGTTTGAACCCCTAAGGTCATCATTACTGCAGTCCCACCACACTCAATCTCTCTCTCCCTCTCTCACTCACTCATACACACACACATATACACACACACACACACACACACACATTGGTTTAGAGGCATATTGAAGAAGAAGCTCATTGTATTGGTACAGATTCCACCTTTAGAGGCAAATGAGAAATGGAGAGAGAAAGAAGGACTGTTCAAACAAATGACCAGTAAACCCAGTGTTCAGCTCTTATGCCATTTTCCTCCCACTTGTTTGATTGATGTATTATCATATTTGAAAATGAAAGTTGCAAGCATTTTCAGATATTGAGAGATGACCAACATAGTCACATTTAGGGCTGCAACAAATATTTGACATTAGATACAGTACATTTGAATAACTGATAAATGTACCACACCCTCCAATGGGGACACAGGTAGTTGTCAAGCCTTTTATTCTAATTCACCAGCAGTTGAACAGGATTGCCAGGGCAGCATACCAGACTTATCAGAAATGAAGATAAATGTGTATTGGGATGGAATGTGCTACAGCAAATATTGTCATATTGCTCAGGTCTAGCTCGGATATAAAAGCCTTTAACACTTCCTGAACCTTTTTTTTTTTTTTTTTTTTTAAAGACAGTAGTTAAAAAGACAGTCGTTTCTCTGCTTTCCTTCCCTTGCACGCACTGCTTCAAACAGAGCCAGCCACCTGTTTAGGTTGCCGGATTGGCCAAGATTATTTATCTGACATCTTTTGGAGTTAAAAACACCACAGCATTATTCACAGCCCCTTAGGAATTCATTCTTTTTTAAACACTATTTCAAGACATGCTAAATGAAAGATAATGAAATGGTAATATGCATATCAAGGCTCTCAAGTCTCACGCAATGAGCGTGAGACACACGCATCTGACTGTCTTCACACGCTCACACGCCACACCTCCAATTTCTCACGCAGAATCTAGGCTGCCCATTGAACACCACCATCAACGTTGGGTGCTTCTCTGTTATCCTGTTGCCTCGCAACCAACTTAAGCACTGATGTACTTTGCTCTGGAGAGTGTCTGCTAAATGCTGCTTTTTCAAAATGTTATTGCAAAACATTAGAAATGCTTGAAACAAGTGTAACTTTATTTTATAGTATGTTATTTACCCAAAGGTGCAACAAGAGGAATAAAGATTGACAAGAGTTTAAAAAGAACAAAACAGTCGTAATAGTGCAAATGTCATAACAAATAACTATAGCAGACATAATAAAATAACAGTATTGGTGCATGTGATGAAAAGTGACCTAGTGTTTGTGCCATGAATAAAAAGCATGTGATGGGGTGAAACAAATATTCAATAACATACAGATGAATAGGCGAGTAATATTGCATGATCGGAGTGAGAACCAAATGACCTTAATGCTGAGAAAGTCACCTACGGAATAAGGAAGATGTCGGGTCTGTCTTTAGCGCATTAGGTTATTATGTGTTACTGTAGACTTTGTGTCAGATTATTAAGAAAAGAAAGTACCAACGAGCATCAGCAAGTAATCAGCATCACATAGTTATTTCTGGTTAATATATCACTAGACAATTCATTCTTCAACAGGATAAGGATTCTAAGCATTCCTTAAAATTGTGATCAAAATTATATGCTGTCCAAAAAAGCCAAAAACATGCTGGGAAGGTGCGGATATTTTGATGAAACTCATACATAAGCTTTTGGATTCATTACATTTCATCTAAAGTGTATACAGTAATCCTCCAGTTTTAGGCGGATCAGGAGTCTGTCACGGGCGAGGAGGCTAGCCCTCAGCCGTGAACTTCCTCGGAGGGAACAGGAACGGGGCAGGCAGGCATCCATAGCCTCAGGCTCTTTATTAAACTTGAAAACAGAAACAGAAATAAAGACCTGGCTCGATGGCCGCTATAAACAGATACAGAACACAGGGTGAGAATAAGGCTTAAATGAGACGATGGACGGATAACGAGAGTAACACAAACAGAACTTAAATACAGAAACAATCAGCCACTAAACACAGGACAGCTGGAACTAAAGGGACACGTGGTACATGAACAGAAAACAACTGATACAAAAAACACGTGACCATAGAACCAAAACATACAGGCTGAGACGTCAAAATAAAAGACCCTAAACGTGAACAGAAAAGCAGAGCAAAAACAGAACTAGAAAAAACAACCGTGACAGAGTCGTGGATTCAGCCACACGCAGATTTTTTTGAGAACCGAACTTTTGAGAACCGAACTCATTATCCCCACAATAATGCGAAAACTGCAAATATCCTCCTTTATACAAGAGGACCCGTTCACCTCGCCACGGTGTCCTAATACTTTAGTGCCGCGACCTTCCAAATTGCATCTCGGCGGGGTAAGGACTCAGACACTTCAAACTCCACAATTCGATTGATCTCCAGGAGACCTTTCCAACGAACACTCATTTGTATTTTCAGCCTGAAACCTTCCGAGTTGCATATCGGCAGGGAATTTTAATCCGAAAACAGGCTTACCTTTACATTTTCCTTAGGGGTAATGCATTAAACTGAGTTTAAAATGTCAGAGTGTTCTGGGAACATATTTGGGTGCATATTTAGGGTTTACACTATAAAAATAGGCATTTTAGGCATTTTTTACCAAAACACAATGCGGTTTTTCACTATACGCACATGCTTTTGGAACGTAAACCCTGCGAAAAGCGGGGAGTTGCTGTATTGTTACATTACACTTCACCAGTCAGTTTGTTTCAAGTATTTCTAACGTAATACAATTTTAAATAAAGCCCATCTTTTAGTCAGAGGGTGAGTCCAAACTTCTGGCCTGTAATTTACATACGGGCATAGTTGTAGCACAAAACTTGCGCATATGTGCTCACAAATTACTTGGATTTAATGCTCAATTTACCTCATGCAGTTTCATCATGCAGTTTGCATGATGAGACTTGATCAATTAAGGGGGCTGTGAATCTTGCTGTAGTGTTTTTATCTCTGAAAGATTGTCATCAATAAGCTTGAGATAAATAAGAAAATGCAAGTACAGTGACAAGGAGGTGCTGGCGATTTCTCTAACATTCTATAGGGTGTCATTTCAGCCATGGATATAAACAAAACAGCTGAACAGCTAAACAGTAAATGAACACTACCAAAGTTATTGCACTATTTATGAATAATGTAATAAAGCTGAAGTTGGATTCTTATTTTCCATTCCATCGTAAGCAATGCAGCATTGTGTCTTGACTGCTGAATGTGTCATGGCTCCTTATCTGAATGTCTACTTTACAAGCGGAACATATTATTTCTCTCAGCATCTTTGTAAAAATGGATGAATACTATAATTGTAATTTGCAAAGCAGGATTATTTGGATTTAAAAGCCAAACAAATAATCACAATGAATTGATGGTGAAATATGAAATGGAAATAATTATTTTTAAATGTGGTGCAGAGAATGAGTATATTATTCTTTGTCATTTTTAACTTCTTTTTGCTTACTGACTTTTTTGTAGAGATCAGTTACCCTTTGCTCTTAAGTCACTGACATCATGATGGATGACATCAGTTAACAGCTTTAGTCTTGGTGGGGTGCTTTTGGTCCTTTAGTCTTTTGTTTTCTCTTGCCTTGCGGGAGAGTACAGACATGGATATGCTTAGTAATACTCTTTCCTCTCTTGTTCTCTTGTGTGGAAAACAAATATTCAATACATAATAGATGGTATTCAGAGCCCTAGCATGAGGCAAAATGACCTAAATGTTAAAAATGCCAGCGCAAATGTTGACACAAAACACACACACACACACACACACACACACACACACATATATATGCATCCAAGGCCTTCGGCCAGGCCAGCACAACAGAATAATGTCATGAGAATATGGATATTGACCAAGCTTTTATATAGCAGTCAAGACATTTAGCCGTGGTAAATTTCTAGTATACAGTAATGAGCGAATCAGTTACAACCGTAGACAGTTGTACAAACTGTACCATTTTGTTAGAAAGATTATGGTTAAAGGTTAGATTGTTGCTGGGATATTAAACTGTGACAAATGGCATCACTTATGTATGGATTTAAAAATACAACAGATGGTTTGTTTAAAAAATAAACTAGTAATTAAAATTTTGCATTCAAGGTCATTGATTTTTTGAAGATATATATATACTTATTTATTAAGCACAGTTATTTAATTGTTTTTTTGGTCTTGTTTTCTTATTGTGTTTACCGTAAACAGCTGAAGGGGAGGCTTTTTTTGGCCACTGATGACCCTCTGCACAATTTGGCAGTCACTCTGAAAGTTTGCCCCTGGGAAGCTCTTGCCCAGCTGTGCCTCAGTTAAAGCTAAAGCTACAGTAAATGTGGCATCTGCTCTAGTGGCCCCCAGCAGCTTGAGACTTCAGGTTCCCCTTGAAGACCCTGACTTGACTTATTTTTGGATGGCCTAAAATTAAAAAGTGATATAAATGTTTTTTTTTCTTGGTAATTTTAACTTACTTTTGCTTGTGCTCAGTTTCTCTTTTGTAGAGTATCAGTTACCCTTTGCTCTTCAGTAACTGACAACATGATGGATAGCATCAGTTAAAAGCTTTAGTCTTGGTGTCTTGCTTTTTGTCCTGTTTTTATATGGGCTTTTTTTGTTACTTCTTAGCTTGCAGGACAGTAAAGACATGAATGTGCTTAATAATATTCTCTGTTAAACCCAGTTATGCTTGGTAAATTGGAACATATTACTTCTATTTTAGCACACCTTTATATAACCTTCTCTGCATTTCTTGTGATTATAGAAAGTGGGTGATAACAGATCTTGGTTTCCTGCCAGAGGGAATGATTCGTATAAACAGAAATCCCTGCAGCATTCCTCTAACATCGAGACAGACAGGACATGGCCTGTGTTTGTTCTAGCCATATCTGTCTTGCTTTTTGTTGCTCCTCTTGCTCACACACAGTTTCCTTCAGCCAAATCTTGGAAGCCAACTTTCTCAGAGGAGATCAGACTCTTCAATTACAGGCCTTTATGCAGCACACACAGTGAGCAGTTCTTATCATTTTCTTGCTTTGATTCTTGCATACTTAATGCCCTTTCATACTGTTATTTTGGACTATTTCAAATAATCAGTAGAGCAGATTACTATATATATTTGCCTTTGATCAAAACTATATGCTTTGTTTGTTTATTTTCTGCACCATGTTTACTGCCTGCACTGTTTACTGTCTGCACTATGTTCATTTCGTTTGCACCGTTAAGTATCCCCTACATTTTCAATGTATGAGTAGCATTCTGCATCAGTACAATGACAATAAAGGCATATGTATCTGAATAGATCTATCTAGCTATATTGCATGCATGAGCATGAAGAGCATATGTCAGTATGTAAACAGCCCAGGCCATATGTTTGCTTTCTTTCTAATCTCGAGGAGGGGTTAGAACTCTGCTGTTACATTTCTACTTTCATGTCTTTACATAGATAGTTGTCAATCATTTTTAAATATCCCTTTCATAATAATAATAAATAATAATAATATTTTTTCAATAGAATTGAAGATACAATACAGTTATCACATATTATCAAAAAGTTTAAAGCAAAACGTATTTAAAACCTACATAGGTAGACAACACAAGAAAAGATGAATGGACATGCATGTGGGTGAAAGAACAGCGGTTAGAGGCTATGAACAGATTTGAAGAGATGGGTTTTGAGAAGAGACTTGAAAGTTGCCAGGTCTGTACATATTACATGTGTGGAGGTAGCTCAGTGGGTAGGATACTTGCCTCCGGACCAAGAGGTTATGGGTTCAAATCCTACCTTCAGCACCACCATTGTGTCCCTGAGTAAGACCCTTAACCCTAAGTTGCTCCAGGTAGGCAATGAAAGTCGCTTAGGATAAAAGTGTCTGCCAAATGCTAAATGTACATAGTCTGATGTTGTGGTAGGGAGTTCCAGAGGCAAGGGGTGGCTACAGAGAAGGGCTTTGCCCTGACAGGTGGATGTAGAAGGTTGGCATCTGTTGAGCGAAGGTTACGAGAAGCAGTGTGGTGGTGGAGTAGTTCTGAAAGGTAGGAGGGTGCCTGGTTATGGAGAGCTTTTGAACTCTATGTGATGGGTAATAAGAAGGCAGAGGAGGTTTTGGAGGACGGGAGTGAAATGATCTCGCAGTCGGGAGTGTGAATGCCATGTGTGCAGAATTCTGAATGTATTGTAATTTATTAAGCAATTTGGAGGGTAAACCATAAAGAATGCTATTGCAGTCAAGTCGGGATGTGATGAAGGCATGAATTAAGGTCTCAACAGCAGAGAAGGAAAGTGATGGGCGGAGGTGTGTTTTAAATGGAAAAAAGCGGATTTGGTGATGTTGTTACTAAGGGTTGCAAAGGACAAGTTGCTGTCAAAAGTGACTGAGGTTCTGGGCGTGAGGAGATGGGGTCAGGTTGGAGTGATCAAGTGAGAGGTGGAAACTCAGTGAGGGCTTTGGTCCCATGATTATCATATCAGACTTGTTATAGTTTAGTTGAAGGAAGTTGTCTTGACTATCTCTGTAAGGCAGTTGGTTAAATTAAGTGGGTTTGAGGGAGTAATTGGTTTAGGGGTGATGTAAATCTGAACATTGTTTGCATAACAGTGGAAGCAGAGGTTGTGACAACGAATGATGTTTCCAAGAGGAAGGATGTAAATGATAAAGAGAAGAGGCCCCAGCATAAAGAGGGGATGCCCTGGCACAAGGTAGCAGGAGGAGAGACAACGATGGACAACCTGTTGTCTGTTGAGAAGGTAAGTTTTTAGCCATGAAAGAGCAGAGCCAGTGATATTGAGAGACGATTCTAGGCGGGGGAGGAGGATGTTGTGGTTAATAGTGTCAATGGCTGCTGTGAGGTCAAGGACAAGGAGAATGCTGAGATGTCCTGTGTCAGAAGAAAGGAGATTTTGAGATGGGCAGTGTTAGGGATTTCTCCCAAGTGGCAACATTCAATCAATCAGAGGCCGGAGACCGAGATATCTCTTTTACTTGCACAAGGGCGAGCCTACCACTTC
>JBBPDC010000011.1:12605830-12617784 GCA_037974485.1 Hemigrammopetersius urotaenia | reverse complement strand
TCATTAATCGTAATCGAGTTAAAATGTTCAATTAATCGAGATTTTGATTTTAGGCCAAATCGCCCAGCCCTACTCTGTATGTGGAGATGATCTATGATAAGAGGACATGGTGGTGTGCAAGCAAAGTTCTGAATAGAATGAATGGACAATGTGACTGTGTGCATGTTAGTTTGTGTTTATGCGGAGCCTGTGACACGAGCTGTCTTGGTTTCCTCTCTTTGGTTTCCTGACAGCTATTACCAGGTCATGTTCCAGTCGTCCTTACAAGACAGGGCTGCAAGTCCACATAATCCCCGATCAAACACTGAATATTTAATCCAGGGTAGTAGCTTGTTTGGGCCTGTGCACATTCTATCTGTTCCGTCTGGATGAAGCAGACTCACAGATGAGCTGTGATTATACGACTATGTTAGACTGTCTTCAAGGAAGTTTAAGCCTCTGATTGTTATACAGTTAGATCCAGGACTAAGCTAAAGCAATTCAGTGCAAATTCTGAGGACTGATCATTATTTTTTTAGTTGACAAGAGGCAACGTTTGGGTGTATATATCAATACTTTTATAATTAAGGACACACATTGTCAGTTTTTTTCTGATAATCACATAAAATAAAGTTAGTAGAGCCACAATAGAAAATACTATCAAAAAGTATACATACAAATTGTTTTTGTTCAGTAATTTCACACACTGGACAGCCATGAATCCAAAAAAGTAAATTTTGTTACTTTGCCGAGCCCTAAATAACAAATGGAAGGTCTGCATGGAGTAGACTAGTTTGTCCAAGCCATCCCACAGATTGGACCCTGGACCTGTCATTGTGATACATATTGTTCACACACTTTGTGAGCAATACCCTCTAATAACTAAAGTGAAATTTAACTCCAGTCTTAGTTCACTGTCCCTGGTATGGTCCGTCAGCTTCCTTTACCAGTAGCTTAGCTTCAGTTTACAGTCTCTTGAACAGTTACCTCTACAAGCTATCAATCACAGATGATGCGATTGCTAGCACCTTGACCTTTAGCTTTGGCCCCTGTGCCACAGCTCACTGCCCCTGGCGTCCAGACCTGAGCGAGATGAGCCTGTAACCTTTCAGATATCCTGCCTTGACTGAGGGGATAATGCTGCCTCTCTTTGTCAACAGAGGTGTTCTTAGCCTCATTGAATTACGTGTCTATTGTGTCAGTCAGACTGGCTGGCATTCTCTCTGATGGCCGACTGGCCTAATGCCAGGTTACTGCCACCCTCAGACACTCTGGAGGCAAGACTGGAACACGGTCAACTGTAGCCTTCAAAGGCCCAGCTTTCCCTTTTGGTTATGAATAGCTAATGTCTAACCTGAGGTAGAGAAACTTGAGCTTTTTGTTTCTTGTGCTTACTCACTTTGCCTGCTGGGTCTTCATTTACATTTTGTGGCCAAATAAAAATACCCTTCCACTTCAGCTGTTATTTCAAACTGAGGCCACTGGCATTCATGGTTCTGTTCTGATGTTTCAGCAGTTAGCGAAGAAGCTAAACGCACATCAGTTAATTTGTTGGAGGCATTATGAATAAATAAATCCTGACGCTGTCATGTTAATGTTACCTTCAGGGTTTTGAGAGATTATGGAATTCCTGTTCAGGGACCCCGGACCTGTCATTGTGATACATATAGTTTGCATGCTTGCGTGATTTTTCATAGATGCAGCGTCTGCTGGGATCCATGAGTGGCACATTGTTTCCATGGGACTGACGAGCCAAATATGGGGGAGGGGGAATTAAACTTGTAGAGAAACTACAACACTGGTTCTTGTCTGGTATTGACTGAGGCTGCGTGCTGATATCGGCAGAATTAGGAAAATAACAGAACACTGCAGTCCAAATTTACTGTATGTGAACATTGCAGAGAACTTAGATCATGTGATCTTTTGCTTTTAACCCTCATGTCTCTGAATTGAAATTGGAAAACAATGGAGAATTAAGATCTTAAGAAAATGAGCACCAAAAGTTTTGTATTCAGTTGAAGTTCTTAGTGGTTTCGGATTGAAAGGTTTGAGAGCTATGTTAGATAGATAGAACAGATAAGCCAGTAAACGATGTGACCTTGCTGCTGGGTTATGTGTGGCATTTTAGTAACTTATACTGCGAAGACTTGAAGGATCCCTTTGAGTGTTGGATGACAGCAGACCCCTTACTACGTACTTGCTTACACGGGTGAGTTGATTTAACAGACCAGATCGTCTCTTCCTCTGTTCACCATTCCAAGCTCTGGTCAGTTTTTCTCTGCAGTCATTCAGGTGCAAATCAAAATATTGTCAAACTAAAGAACTGGCCCCCTTTATTTGGACTAGCTTCACATTTTTTTGTTTGTTAATTTACATCACCGCAAAATTGAAAAAAAATGTTCAATTTCTTTGGTTTTATCTTTTATAGGTGAAATTATTAAACAAAATGACAGTAATTACCTTTGACATACTCATAGTAGTGTTTCACCATTCAACTGGTCTCATACCTATCAATAGGCAATCAATTGTGATTTGAGTTTATATGTCAATGCAGTGGCCTGTAGACGGAGATTTGATTTACTTTGTCACTATCATTACTTGCAGGACCTATAATCTCTTATCCCAACAGAGATTATTAAGAAGGGTGGGTACTACACCTTTTTCAATCAATCACAATCACAAGCGCGAGGAGAGTGTTGATTGCAGCAGTGTTTTATGAGATTTGATTCAGGTGATCACCAATCAGTACGTTACTTATTTAGGAATTTAACACTGGCAAGGAATGGTTGTAATACTCAGAGATATTGGTTTAAACATAAATTGCAGTGCTTACTCTTATTTTTTTATTCAGAGCTGTATGCATACAGTGGAGGAAATAATTATTTCACTCAATGAAATGCAAATCAGTTTCTATCTTTTATTTAAAGTTATTTTTTCAATTTTCCTTTTGATGTGCTATCTGTTACTGTTAAAATAAACCTACCATTAAAATGATTCTGTTCTGAGACTTTTCATTTCTTTGTCATTGGACAAACTTAGAAAATCAGCGAGGGGTCAAATACTTATTTCCTCCACTGTAGGTAATTGTTCAGTTAGTATAATAGTGCAGTGCAGTGTTTCTTATTGAATACATTTTAAAGCAGCCATAGATTACAGTAATTTTACAGAGCATTGTAAAATGTGTCAGCCACATGTAACAGGTAACAAAAGGAAGATAATTTGATTAATATTGTTGCTAATGTAATCTATAGCTATATTTAGTATTAAGTGTCATCCCAAGGTTAAGAGTGACAGTGTTACGTCTGCCAGTCATCCACATCCTTGTCTTCTTCATGTCAACTCTATTCAACAGGAAAACATTTTCTGGTTGAGCAGATATGATGGCGACATTTGCACATGTCCGACTATGATACCGCGTTGAACAGATTTCACACCTGTAGGCATTTAAAAGATTTTATATCACTAAAAGATCATCACAATCCGTGCACTGTATTTTTCCCACAGAATGGGTTTCAAGCTGTGAACATTCTGCCAGTTATTTCAAAGATTACCCCACAGAAGGATATCATGGCTGAATAGAATAGATTCTTCCAGGCTTCTTTCAGAATCTGAAACATTGGCTGCAATGCAATCATCTGAGCCTTGCCTGGACCTCAGGGAGTCCAGTGCTCTTATTGTTTTTCTGCCATTTGATTCAGCCTGCAGCTTCCAGTCAGCCCAGTTCATTCGATTCCATTCCAGACCCTCTAGCAAGTACAATCAGTTTTCTCATTTGCACTAATGTTTGTAAATGAGAACCTCCTCAGTCTAGAAAATGGGTGGCGTATTTTTAGAAGTGCCCAATTTCTTGTCGGAGCACTTGTCTGTGTGTGATATGGGTTTTCACCTTTAACCCTTCAATGTCATGATTTTGCTTTGCTTTGCTTTGGTATATAATTAAATGCAAAGTAAGTTGCATACTGAATAACATTTACATTCAATTTGTATTCTTTAAGTCTGCACCTTTTTTTCTAGTGTTTTTTCAGGTTTTTGAGTATTCACACAAAAACACCATTCATCCAATTCAAATTATAATGAAACATTTCTTTGACTTACAAGGACAAATATGGCTCTAATTACACAGGTCGACAAAAACACACACTTTTCTAAACCAGTTTTTCATGCTGGTTTCAGATCTGCTTTTGGCTTTTTTCAGTCACAGAATTTTATTTGAATTATAAGTAATATTAGCTTTGCAATGGACTTGCATGTGGCATAGAAATAATGATCAGTCATTATTTATAATAGTGTCAGTCAGCTACCACTGTTTCTTAAAAAAGTGTATTTTTGCCTAAATCTGTTCTTCTTTGTTAAAAAATATGATTTCCCAGTGTTCATTTCAAATGTAAACCATGAGTTAACGAAGATGAAAATGTAAAACTAATATTTCCGGATCTGAAATAGAATCGTTTGAGTCGCATTTAAAGCTGCTCTGACTGAATGTGTTTGATGTGTATTATTTATATACTATATAAAACGGTAACACATGTATATGGACAAAAGTAGGGACACATGACCGTTGCTGCAACCAGGACTTTAATGACATTGGATTCAAAAACATAGAATTCAAGATGTTTTCAAGATTTTGGAGTTTCTGTGGGAATATGTGCCCATCCATTCTATAGAACATTTCTGAGGTCAGACACTGATGTTGGACGAGAAGGCTTGGCTTGCAATCTCTGTTCCAGTTCATCCCAAAGGTGCTGGATGGGGTTGAGGTCAGGGCTCTCTGTGGACCACTCAAGTTTTTCCACACTCAACTCATCTGTGTCTTTATGGCGTTGCCCAAAATGTCTTGGTGTGCTGAAGCATTATGATTGTTCTTCATTTTCAGTAGACTGTAGACTGGAATTGGTGGAAATGGTAGTATGTGTTCAGTCAAGCTGAAAATGGCTTGCCTTTTATTTGTCTGGGTGTGTTCTGTTGATGCTTTTCCTTTTTCATTTTGTCATTTCATTAGTCATCTGCCACTGTCATTCCATTTACCCATCTCAACCACTGCACTCTCAAGTGATCATTACATTAAGCTTAAATTGGGTCATGTTTCTCCTCTCTCTTTAAGGCTGGTCAGTATTTTATTCTTTTCCATTTTTATAGCTATTGATGGTGTGCACAACCTGTATTTTAAAAATGTTTTTTTCCTCACTTTGCCTTTTTCCTGTCGCCTATTTTTGGTCCTGCAAAATCCTTGATGACTTAAATGAGTGTCGCCAAGCATCACAGTAGTAGGAAAAACTCCCTACGAGCAAGAGAAGGAACTGCTGATAGAAGCCAGGGCTCAAACAGAGAACCCATAGTCCTCTGAGCTGCAGTGGATGGCAAAATGTCCAAGTCTGTAATAAATAAGAGCGAGAAAAGTCAAGAAATGAAATTACTGTAAACATCCTACACACATTTGGGTTAGTGAAATAAACCTGTCTGTTACTACTTCCCTGCAAAAAAGTGAAATAAATAATATACTGTTATAATATTGTTATAAATGAGAGTATTGTTCGTAATCTAGCACGCTTTGGTGTTTAGCAGGAAATGTGATTTTACACCGCAAACTTAACACTCCAACAGGAAATATGCATGTATTTTTGCTGACTCTGGTTTGTAGTGTTTTCAAAGAGTATTTTGGAGTGGATACCAGGTGATCAGTGCCTATGGTTTTTCAACACGATTTTCCTTTTAGGAATTTATGAAACTGTTGGGCATGGTGTAAGTTTTTGTGTATTTGCAATTAGAAAAAATGGTGTAAAGCAGAATCATGGTCATGTTGGTAGTAGACTTTGGACTGTGCTAAAATTGTATTACAGCATAATTGAATTTCGAGGCCACCTTAGCTGAGTCTGATTAGCAATATTTTAGTTAGTAGGGATGGAAGTAGCCATAGAGGTGATGGCACAATACCTTCAGGATAATTGGACTCCATTGCAATTGTATTGCTACTCTTCAACCTGAACGCAGATACTGTATTTCCAATTAGTACTGTGACACCAGAAAGCAACAATGCCTTATGCCATCATTAGACATCAAAAACAATGTTGTCAACGTTGTGTTCAGTTCCAAAATAAAAGTATATGAAATGCACAAAAATATATGATGTGATACCAAATACTTGTACTTTGTATTACTATGTCAATATAATGTAGTACCAAAAACTTTTCAACATTGCAATGTCTATTAGTTATAAGGGCAGTGTGTTCAACATAAAGAATGTGGTCGAGCAATGTGAGTGCTGTCTCCTGCTGGTGTAGCATTTCTGCTACTTCTGCTACATTCAGAAAAATATGGAAATGATTTCCTCTTCGGAGAGAGATATTAATCAATATTGTTTAATACTGATTGATTCCTGTACTTCCTTCAAAATCATTTCCTCCTCTTAAAGGCTTTTAGAAGTTATATGAAGTTGTGACAAATGCTAAGCTAAGCTTCTTAGCATCATGCAAGTATTGTACTAGAGGGATTATATGTTGTGATTATATGAGCTGCACAATTTCTTTGTACAGAATTTGCAGAATGCATTTATATTTCTGGTTGAGCTGAGTTGAGAGATGGATAAAGGATCACCCTCTGTTTCAGTTCTTTGTGGAACAACCTTTCACTTTCATTATTGCCTTGATTCCGTTGGGATTCTTCTCTACCAACTTTGCAATACTTGCCCAGTCACATCAGATGGGGACCATTGGTGGACTGCAAACTTCGGACGTCATTCCACGCATTTTCAGTAGATTTTGAGTGTTGACTCTGAAGGACATTCACATTTTTGTCCTTCAGCTACTCTTTGGTCAATTTTGCTGTATGCTTTGGGTCATTGTCATGTTTGATGGTGAACCTTCTTCCTGTTAACAACTTTCTGGTCAAAGGCAGCAGATTTTCTCAAGAATTTGATGGTGTTTTCCTCATCCATTTTTCCTTCTATTCTGACAACTGCCTTAGTCCCTACTTCAGAGAACCCACCCCACAACAGGATACTACCCTGCTTTACTGTAGGTAGCATATTCTTTGGGGAGCTGTTTTGATTTCTGTCAGATGGTCAGTTTGGTGTTGAGGCCAAATTGTTTGATCTGACTTTAACACTCTTTTCCACTTTGTCTCAGTATCTTCAAGGTGCATTTTGGCAAAGCTCAATTGATGTGGCCTTTCTTTAGGAGTGGATTTTTTTCTTGCAGCCCTCTCAAGCGCTCGTCACGTGCACAAAATGCCCATATATTTCTGGAGCTGCTTTAACGTTACCTCTTGGTAAGCTCTCTGACCAGTTTACTCCTTACTCTTCAATTCAGTTTGGAGGGAAATGTTTTGTATCTCCTGTGCCTGTCCAGAACTTGAGATCTTTTGACAGTGCCTTGCCACCCATAGTTGATTGATTACGTTAAATTTTTACTAACAAACAGAGTGGCTCTGCATAATAGCGGTTTTAGTAATAGTTGTTTTTAAGCTGAACTAGTCAAAACAGTTAAGCCAATTAGTTTGAGGTGCAGTGGAGAAGCCAATTAGTTCCTCCTGATTGAGTTTTAATGTATTTTTAGGAGGTGGGTGATCCATAATCCATCTCAGTAATTGTTTTTGTTTTCCCTAAACTGTTGCTATCATGTCTTTCACTTGCATATCAAAAGTTGCATCAAGTAAATATACAGCTGGATTTAAAGAAACAAAATATGAATAATTTGAGAGTGGCAATTCAAGATTTTTATTTGTGCAAAAGACCATCAGTCCATGCACTTTGGAATTCTTGTGCAAAGCTCTCTGAGTCGAGTTACATTTTTACGAGGTAAAACAACAAAAAATAAAGCAGAGAACAATGCAATCTATTAATAGTATAGACTATAAAAACACTGTACAAAGATGGTGGTAATATCTACACAAGGAGATTTAAAAAAAAATAAATAAATACAAGTACTCACCAAGAAGAATCCAAGTAGCATTGCAGATATTGCACACTTATAGTATTGCACATTTAGACATTTAGAATATTGCACCTAATATTGCACCTGTGATTTGTTGCTGTGATCCTCTCCACAGTCTTTATGACTCTTTTCAGAGCCTTCCTCTCCCTGCATTGTGTTCCCATACCAGACAGTGATGCCTGCGGTGAGGATGCTTTTAATCAGTCCTCTGTAGGCCTGGGTGAGAGGACGATGGTTCAGGCAAACTTTCCTAAGCAGACGAATGAAATAAAGCCTTTTCTGGGCTTTTTTCACTGTGGCTGTGGTGTTGAGAGTCCAGCACATGTATGATGTGACCTGCAGTCCCATGAATCTGTGGATGTTGGTCCTCTCCACCTCAGTCCCTTTGATGATAAGAGGCTGCAGTGGCAGAGGGTACTTCCTGAAGTCCATTATTATTTCTTTGATCTTGTCTGTGTTGAGGATGAGGTCATTCTCCTCTCCGTAGAAAAGAATGTTATCTACCTGGGTCCTGTACCCTGACTGCCCCCCCTCCCCCTTTAATGAGCCCCAGGGCGGTGGTGTCGTCAGCGTATTTTATGACGATGGAGTAGTCCTGGGTGGAGACACAGTCATGAGTGTACAGGGTAAAGAGTTTGGGACTGAGGCAGCAGTCCTGTGGGGATCCTGGACTGTGAGCTCAGCAGACACGCGTCATCCCACCCTCACTACCTGTGGTCTGTCTGTCAGGAAGTCCAGAATCCATTTGCAGGTGGGAATCAGGATACAGAGGTCTGTCAGCTCCTCAATCAGCTTGCCCGGGTGGATGGTGTTGAAAGCAGAGCTGTAATCCAGGAAGAGCATCCTGACATACATTCTGCTACTTTCCAGGTGTGAAGGGGTATTATTGCATCATCCACTGATCGATTGGGGCGGTATGCAAACTGGAGGGGGTGTATATAGTATAGTATAGAAGCAATTTTTCTAAACACTTCATGATGACTGGTGTGAGTGCCACTGGTCTGAAGTTGTTCAGGGTGGATGTGTCTGGGTTTTTGGGGACTGGTATGATGGTGGAGGATTTAAAAATACGGGGCACTACTGCCTGGGTTAGTGACGAGTTGAATATGTGTAGACACCAGCTAGTTGTTCCCCACAGGCCTTTAAAACTCTAGGAGGAACTCTATCGGGTTCCACAGCCTTATGGGGGTTCACTTTCTTCAGAGCTTTCAGGACCTGTGTGTGTGTCACCTGGAAGACTGTGTCTGTGGGGTCACAGAGGGCCTTTGAGGGTGTGTCTGTGTTCAGTCTGTCAAACCTGGCATAGAAGGTGTTGAGGCTGTCTGAAAGAGTGGTGTTTCAGGATTCTGTTGCTGTTGTGGTTTCTCTGTAGTTTGTGACAGCTTGGATTCCCTTCCACATGCTGTGCGTGTTATGGTTGAGATAGTAGCCTTCAAGTAGCCTTTTTGTGAGTGAGCCCTTTTTGCTGCTCTGATGGTCTTCTGCAGCTCGTAGCGGGCTCTCTTATACTCCACCTGATCTCCTGCCTTGAAGGCCTCCCTCCTCTCCCTTATTTTCTGTTTAAAGTCCCCATTAAACCAGGGTTTTTGGTTGGGGAACCTACGCACAGTCCTGGGAGGGGCACAAATGGACATACACCAGCTTGTGTAGTCACTCACAGTCTCTGTGTATTCATCGATATCGTTAGTGGCCTCTTTGAAAGTGCTCCAGTCTGTAACCTCTAAGCAGTCCAGGTGGTAATGGTCCTGACTTTCCAAATGGGGTTTTGGTTCAGCTGAAAAGGCATTTCTGATGTTGCTGTAACAGTGATCCAGTGTTTTATTTCCCCTGGTGGGGAGGTTACAAAGTGATGCAGTTTAGGCATGTTTTTCTGGAGATTATAGTGGCCTCCTAGAATAATTGCAGCAGCATTAGGGTATTTATTTTTGTGCTCGTTTATCATATCGTGTAGCTCTTTCAGTGCAGCCTCCACCTTAGATGAGGGGGTGGGATGTACATGACACTCACAATAGTGCACTGCATTTCTCTGGGCAGGTACAATGGCCTTAGCTTCAAAGTCAGAAATTTTCAGAACAGAATTTAGAAGTGATCTTACAGTCAGTACACCACGATTGCTTGACGAGGACGGCCAGTCCTCTGCTGCGAGTCTTGCCATTATCCATAGTACATCGGTCCGCTTTGAAGACCGCTCTGAAGGAGCCGTCTGGTGTTATTGCTGCTTCGGGTTCCCCCCCCCCAGCCAGGTTTTCAGAAACACAGTTTCTTCACTTTATAGAGCAATTCTCAACCTTTTCAACCTTAAGGCCCACAAATCTATCACAGAACATTGCCAAGGCCGTCTTGATCACATTAGATATTAAACAATTGCGGACCAATGGCCTGTCTCGATTTTAGATCCGACCTAGCGTCAGGTCAGCGTAGCATGTTAGCTCAGTGTAGAATTCCAGCGAGATTGGGTTGACCCACTGCACAAAAACAGGTTTGAGCCAATTGTGAAGCATTATTTAATACATTCAGAAAACCGACTTAGCCATTCGAAGACATTTGGCAAATTTACTTAATCATTATGTAGACATTTTTGTATTGAAATAATGCTGCTGTCAGAACTCTGCTGCTGGGAGATATTCATCATCACTCAGCTCAGCACTTGGTATGCAGTCTTCGGAGTCATCCTTCACGTCCTTGGCGACTTGAGTCACGTTTATGGATTTTGCCATGAAATCAGTGAACTAGCAATCAATCAGTCACCAGGGCTCAAGTGTATTAAAGTATTAACAATATTTGGGATGGAGCTCAGGAAGTGTATGTTGATGTTTTAAATGATGCAGAAGAGTCCTTCTATGGTGGTCAGAAACAAAAAATGTCATTGGCAGATTCAGTTGTTTCCAGTCTCATTTAAATGCAAAGTAACACCACTGGTGTTAATGTGCATGGTTGCACTGCATAAGAAATCAATGAGCTTAAGACATCTAGGCTGGATTTAGCTCCTCATACTGTTTTTAAGTGTGGAAAACCATTAAACAAGCATCCACTTAATCAGTATTTGATTGGTTTCGTCTTTTTCTAAATAATCATTTATTCCTTGGTTTGGTCTTTTAAATGCAGTTTGGTATAAGAGCTTTTGTGCTGTTGACAGTGATGGATACTGAAATTAACTGTTAACAGCATTAGGGTTGTAACAGTTACTTGATTATAACCAGTGCTGGGCAGGTTACTCTAACAATGTAATTAAATTACTGATTGATCCCTTTAAAAATAATCAAATTGCTTATGTGATTATTTTATTTCAAAAGTAATTTGTTACATTTCTTAAGTCAGCTCAAACACTCTTGCATGTAGGTCTCCCTTGGATGACGCCAAGCATGTGACTGTCAGACAGATAGTCTGCCTGCTGCTGATAGGTTACTGTGAATTTCTGTTTTTACAATATAGATGTTAAACACTAGTAATGCTAGTGCTGTGCCAGTTCACATTGAAAAATAACTAGTTCAAGGTTCAGTTCATTAAAAAACTTTCACATTTATCACTTTTTTAAAAGATTTTGAACCAAGTTCATACCACCGAACAATGACAGACTTAAGTTACATTAAAAAAACAATTTTGAGGTTGAGAATAGATCTTACCACTTAACATACGCATCATGTTATGCTGAAAGTAAAAAAAACAAGGTGCACATATACTGTATATTGGAATTTAATTCATACAATATTAACATAAAATGTAAACAAAACGTGTCTGCCTGGAATGCAATATTCAGACAATATCTTTTAAAGTGCTCAGAAAAAAAACAGATCTAAAATTAAACAAAACGTGGGGTTTTCCCCATCTAAATCTGCACCGATTTCTTCAAAAACTAAAATATTTAAACAAACTGCCTTCTGTGGAGGCGTCCGAACTCGTAACACCAACCATACCAACCATGGGGCAGCTGGTAGCCTAGTGGTTAGGGCATTCGCCCTGTGATTGGAAGGTCCAGGTTCGATTCCCAAGACCGCTAGGCACAGCTGAGGTACCCTGAGCAAGGTACCGTCCCCACACACTGCTCCC
>JBBPDC010000011.1:12589182-12605730 GCA_037974485.1 Hemigrammopetersius urotaenia | reverse complement strand
TATATATACATAAACATATATATATATATATATATATTTACACACACACACACATATATATATATATATATATGTATTTATATGTATGTGTATGTATGTATGTTTTTGTCAGTGCCTTCAGACAGACAAACATACATACACTCACAGGTTTTTATATAGATATTCATGCTACACACATCTGTACTTAACAGTGTTTTGTTTGTATAGTATATTCTTATGCTATATTGTTGTGTTGTATGACTTTATTCTATTGTTTTTTGCTGTTCTTTCTTTTTTTCTGTCCACATTCTGCTCTTTCCCACTTGTGGCACTATTAAAGGCTTATCTTAATTTATTTTTTTGGGATGGGTAGTGGAACTGTAGGTGGCACATCAAGTGTGGCATCACAACCTTTACCATGAGCTGCAAACAATGAAACACTAAAACAGATAAACAAACATCAAATAAATTGCCACGATTTTGTAAAGAGTATACATGATACCAATATTGTGACTTTTAAATGTCGCTATATTCTTTTTGTGCAGAATGGGTTAAAAAAAAAAAGAGGATACAAAGGAGAATTAATCTAGCCAATAATGAGGAAGGCCAGAAAGTAGAAACTAAATGCTTTTATCAGCGAAACTGCCTTTCTCATTATACCATCAGGCTCAAAGTGCTGGGTCTCTTCTTCCCTACTAATTACACACTCTGTCTCACCCGCCTGCCTGCCCTCCCGTCCGTCTCTCTGTACAGCTACGTCTTCCTTTCTCACTTCTTTAATCCCACTTCTGTTCATTTGTTCACTGTCTAAATACTGTCAAATTCAAAACTAATTTAGGAGAATTTTATGTCTAGTTTGTATACTTTATTTTTGTTTACTGTTGCTTTATCACCATTAGGAGTGAATTATTTTAATAAACAATAAAAATGCAGTGAATCAATAAAATAATAAAACCATGTATTGGAATTTAAAAATTCATGTAAATATGCATATACAGCTCCAGGGCAAAAATAAGAGACCTCTGCAAAAAATGCAACGCTTCTCAGACTTTATCTTCATTGAACTAAAAAGCTTTGCCTTCGTTTTCAAGATCTGCTGACAATATCCTAATTTCCAAATAAAAATATTAACAGCACAACGCTAAAGGAAATATCAATACATCATAATAAGAGAAAATGGAGTGTTCACAAAACTTGAATCATTCAAAGAAAACAAATATAACAAAATGCCAATAATTACCTTTGACGTACTTCTAGTTTTACCATCCATCTGGTCTCACCTCATTAAATAAGATTTGATTCAGGTGATCCCCAATCCGTACCCCATGAAGCAGAATAAGGGCACTTGTGTAGGAATTTAACACTGGCATAGAATGGTTGTAATAGTCAGAGATGCTGATTTAATCATAAATTGCGGTGCTCTCTTATTTTTTTTTCCCAGAGCGGTATTATTTCACTCTCTTCTGTGTGTCCCTCATTTGCCATCTTTCACAGAAGTGTGTAAGCAGAACCAGGTATGTGAGTGTGTCCTGTTGTTAGAAAGTGGTTGGAGAAGGGGTTGGTGTTAGGCTGTTCACGCACACTCACATGAACCAGGGGCATTACATAAATCAATTCATCAAAAAATGGCTTATTACTAAAATAACTGTTTGCTGCAGCCTTAGTACAGTTGCTACGCTCTAAAGTAGATTTCTGTTTCCTTCCTAGAGACCTATAATGTTGGCACAGTTTTCTGACAAAATTATGTAAGGGTTTGGGGAACAGGGTCATCAAACCAATTAAGGCATTTGGATTGTAGTAAAGATAATGACTGCCTAGAATACATTTAGTGCAATAATATTTTATGAAATGGATATGATTATAATAAAAGCAGCCAATCGTGCTCTGTTTGTTACAGTGGAGTCTGCAGTTGTAACATAAAGCACTGTGAAGATTTACGCATATGCATTCAATTCTTTAAATAAACCCCAGGGAATTTGGAAACATGATGCATTATGTTTCAGAGTAATAGGTTTAGTGACCTCTGCTAATGGGGAAAAAGATCTGTTTTAGAGCTCCAGTGTCAGACTTTGTGGGAGGATTTGATATTTACAATGCAAATATCCTCAATATATGCTTCTCAATAACAGTCAACATTCAGCATTCATTACTTTCTTGCACAAGATTATTTGGAGGGTTTGTGCCACAGTATTCCCTTAAACTCCACACTTGCTCAGTTTGTGTTGCCACAGAAGTCTGTTTCGGCAGAATTACAGAATGATGCCTCATTATTTCCTGGCTGAGAAGTTGATTTTTTAATTATAGTGATATTCTTGCTTATAGTGATATTCTCACTAACTATTTTGTGACATTCATGCATTTGGACTATATCATCCCATTTTGCAGTGAGGTTAAATCTCTGAACTTCTGGCCACCCCATATCCTCCTGGCCTGCTGCCTTAACTACCTTTAAGGCTGTAGTTAAAGGTAGACTGTATATTTGCATAGAAGTTGGCTATTAATTAAATAGCTAATTGTAAAATGATTTGTGCTAATCCTATATGATTGATTTTGCGTGTATGTTCTGTTCAAAATTGCTGTGTCTAAATGCATCAATTACGTTCTTTTGGACTTTTTTTGGTACTTCGTAAAATCCCCTCTTATAGAAGTGGTGGTGGCCTAGTGGGTGGGTTATTTGCCGCTGGACCAAGAGGTCATGGGTTTGAATCCTACCTTCAGTGTACCACCACTGGGTTCCTGAGCAAGACCCTTAACCCCAAGTTGCTCCAGGGAAACTGTGCCCTGTGATAGGGAATGGAAGTCACTTTGGATAAAAACGTCTGGTAAATGCTAATTAAATTAAAGTTAATTATTTTTCTTCCACGCTAGTTTGACAGATTAATTGACTTTTTTTTGGTAAAAGTATAATAAAAGTAATAAAGTGAACAGGATAGCTTGCTAAGTGGCATTTCACCTTTCTTATGTTTCAAAAAAGTAAAAAAAAAATCACTGAAATATTGTGTATTCATAAGCTTTAAACAAATAATGAATCTTGGTCCAGGACCCAGATAAAACTATTCAAAAACTGAAAACTTTAAAATGTTCGTTTTAGGCTTTTCCGCAAAACAGACATGTCTATTATATGTACAACAAAATTAGTTCGAGCCTTAATACATTTTCATGTATCACATCAAACTAGGGTCTTGTTCAGGGCCTATAAAAACATCATCATGGAAACTGCATTAAGAGCAATGATAATTGCAGTAAATGCATTAGTCATCCACCCACGAGGCTCGGTGCTGAGATAGCTTGCAGATTTCAGGTACACAGCGGGGAATGCATTAACACACTTTCATTTTCAAGGAGAGTGAGATCTCTATAAATAGCATTTCTCTATGAAGAGAGAGCCACACCACAGGAATCTATACGGATGAATTCATTTGTCTGGTGATGGATCGTACTGCTCTTCCAGTTGAATATGTGCTGAATTGGTATTGATGTATTGTCAGGAAGACAAGTGCCCATTACTATGCTTTCAGGCATGATGGTTGTCAACATTTCTTTCTGTACAATACGAATAGCCAATATTGTGTAGCTTATGAATATGAATAGCTTATGAATGAATATAGTGTATTTATTTATTAAACTGTTGTGCTTTAAATACGGTTGTATTCAAACATATTGTCACTTTAAATTTTTTATAATTTTATATAATTTTTTATCTGCACTAGATAAAAAAAAAAAAACTAATTATGCTCTGTTTGTCTGTTTGTAATAAAGGATGCAGTTAGTCAGTGTTCTTTAAGTACTGGCAATATTATGTCCACAGTATGTTTAGAAATGCATACAGAGACATATAAGTGGGGTAACTCAACATATTAACAATAGATATTGTCCATTTATCCAGCTCTAATGCTATCCTAGTTATTTTTTATTGACCTCTATATTTCTGGGTCTAACAGAGACATTTTGGATAGCTCATCCAGTTCAGTGAAACAGTTTGGATGTTTAACATTCAAAAAGCTCCGCAAGCGTCTGGATTAATGGTTGAGCCCAGCAGAAAAAGGTTATGAAGTTATATAAAACTAAGTTTTCACACTGGTGTTGTTTCCATGAATCCATTTATTTTGTATTTAATAAAAGCCGTCAAAGCTTTGCTATGTTAGAGGATGGCAAAAAGGATCCCTCGAGCAGTAACGGTGAAAGATCAAAGAGACACGGCAAAATACTTGTTCATCAATCATGAGCTCTGATGTGAAAGAAGAACCTTTCTTAGCTAGAAAGTGTTAGTGTTAACTGTGTTCATTTACTGTGAAGCTTTGACGTATGAATACGTACATAAATGCCACTTCTGGTTCATCCAGACACGTCAGCAGTGCAATTATGTTGGAAGGGGTTAAGACTGTAAAGCTGCATGAAGTGCTGACATTTGATTTGAAAATGCCACAGAACTGGAGAATTTTAAACACTATGGAAGAAAGCATCACTTTTCACTGATTAGAGGGCTTTCATGTGTAGTTTTTATCTAATGAGTGTTCAAGTTTATTGTCCAATGCACAAAACTTTTGTTTATTTATTTATTAATGAGTCAGGCTCAGAGCGAATAGGCCCTGGGACTTGTCGCTCACCTTTCAGAAATGGAAACTATCACTGGCTTAACTGAACGTTACTGTAAATTACCTGTTTTAAATACTGAAAATATCAATAATTATCAATAATTATAGATACTTTTCCCCAGTATACCTGTTTAACGAATGTGCATATCATTCCATTTGTAATGTGGATACAAATGGAGCTCAGATACAATTAGTGTCAGTTTCTCTGTACTGAAAAAAAAAAACAGAAGGGCAAAGTGAAGGAAGCAATTGGTGCTACTTTGAACAACTGCTTTGCTGAGGGCTCCTCCAGGCCCTGGGCCACAGTGACGTAGCTACTTCTTGCGCTTGAAGAAGCCTCCAGTCAATTAAACTGTGTGACTCACCGCAATTTTTCGTCTCTTAACCAAATGATCGATGTGCTCTGTATGCCTCATCAGCCTACACAGATTGGAGCTGTGGCTTAGTGGTCTTGTAGTGATTCGGCAGGGCAGACCAAACTGCACAAAGGTTTGACTGAGATGATTGCAACAGCTGTGAGAAAATAATTCTTCCTGAAACTTCCTGAAAAAAATTATTTAATTTATTATCTCTGTCTCCTTGTTGTGTAAACATTTGAGCACTTTATGCAATCTCCCATTGCATAGTTATGCTATTGGATTAAGATATTCCTGGCCTAAGTTCCTGGCCTTAACATTATTTCTCATTATTTCTCTGGGTATTCTAAGCTGACCCAGTTGCACTAGATAATGGGTGGGAAGCAGAATTTACTCCAGTTATTCAGCTTAAAGCGTATGCAGTTTTGTGAAGTTCAATCCTACTTCAGAATATTAAACGTGAAGTTTTCCCCACAAAACATTGCTCCAGTGGCTGCATTTACAATGGATGTAAATGGATGTTTTTCAGTAAAGTTAGTAATCATGACATATACTGTAAATGTACCTGCTTGCCTCATGCCCCAGTGATTCAGTGTCTGGAGCCAGAATTTGGCTTACCTCAGTTGAGCTGTAAGAACATATAACTTGAATTGCCACTTCCTTGATCTGCTTTGTTGGATTTGTAGTAATACTATATATACACACACACACACACACACAAACTTCATAATAAAACAGCAGTAGTAATATCTGCCTGGCTGGATAATTACAACTCAGTCATGGAGGATATTTTTTACTACACTAGCCAACAGCTTGTGCATTCGGCTCTTAGTATTTTTCACACCCAAGTATGAAGGACTGCACACATTATTCAACTGAATTAGATCCGTGCTTTAAAAAAAATCTTGTTTAGCCTAGTACTAAACAAGCAATGCTACTTACTACCACAGCTGTGCTTTAGCAAACAGATGCCCAGGTTTGTGTTGCACACTCCCACAGCACATGTGGGTACAGTGAGACGATATTGGAAGAAAACAATACAGAATTGTGAATTCTGTTAAAATGATGAGGTTGAGGGATGGGATAACATGACGAGCACCAAATTTGACATCAACTGTATGTTACTGTTGGCCTTGAATTTTGGAGTCGTTCTGCTGTCTGTATGTATTTTCTTGTGGCTCATTAAGTCACTGTGTCTTATCTGCTTTTCCTTTAAAAGCCCAAGGTTCTCTGCAGTGTCCCCTGGCCTTGCATATGCTGATTTCCTTAATCTCGCTCTCTAATCATGCCTTTGCATAACCCATGTTAATGCAACCACTCATGTGCTTAGCAAGGCTGATCGTTTCCTCCTCGTGGGAACTGGTGGAGAGCAGCAGTGAGTCAGTGGATGCTATGGTGACAGCCCTGTACCGAGCAACCCCTCTTCATACGCATTACTGTCAGAGCTGTAGGAAAGTGCCATCACAGCAGATGGCCACTGCGATTAATGTATTGGTAAAGCATTTGACAGCCTGCCTGACAGACGAGAAGAGTCAGATCAGAGAGTCATGAAGGGGCAGCAGAAAGCTGATTCTCCTGATCTAACTTTAGGCGTTTTATGATCAATTCATTTTTTAACAAAGGATGACATGGTTTCACATGTGCTGTGTGTAAGTCCTCTTCACAAATGATTATAAAAACATTCACTATGAAACACAATGTACTTAAACCCTTAATTTACCCCAGAAAATACACCACACCCCTTCATTTGAATTCTTTGATTGTTAATTTGTGAAACGGACCCCTTAATTTTACCTTAAAATTAGATTTAAGGCAAGAGTGTGAAAACCCTTAATTCAGGCAGTTCAATTATTTAAGGGGCAATTTTGAAAAAGTAACAGGAAAATTCAGACTTAATCTTAAATTGAGGGTAAAATTAAGGTAATTTTAAAGGGTAAAATTAAGGTTTGTACTAGGAAGTGTTTTAGATTTTGTCTAAGACATGCACCACTTCTTCATGTGCAGCACAAGTTCCAAGTCCACTCACGTCAGCATACATCACATTCGAGCATGTGACTGCGCTTGCTTTATCATCTGCCATATGCAGAACTCCTAAAGCAATCAATTATTAATCTTGCATGTCCACTTTTCAGTCTCATCATCAAGCGCTTGCATGGTTTATATTGGAATATGATTCAATTATAGATGCTCAGCACTTATAACACATGTACTGTAGGCCTGAACAGGATGGTGAAATAACGGCCTTTAGTTTTAACCCTTAGAAGTTGCTTCTGTATATAGCACCGATGATGTAGAAGTAAATTCAGAACACAAATCAGCAATTTTTATGTTTAAGCTGGGTTACTGAAAGAAGATGGTTAACTGAGTGGTCCAGGTTTGTTGTCATTGTGTTTCATCAAATCATTTCATTCCACCTTAAGTGGTGCAGCATTCAGAAAAAATGTAGCAACATTTAAGACGGGACCAAAAATTACAGAATCAGTGTTGCCCAAAGATTTATACCGGGGCGCACAAACAGTGACGATTGGCTAGTCACCATGTAAAACATGCTAACCACGACAAACCACTGTATCCTAATGGTTGTCAACTACAGGGTGGGTTGGGGGATGTTGATATTGTGGCAGGCAGTGTTGATATTGTGGAGGGTCGCCTCAGGGAAATCAATATATGGGATATGTTGAAGAATTACCTTTGACATTTCATCACGTTACTTCAACATCAATCACTACAGATATCTGACTTTGTTACCCTATTGTCCAAGTCTGCTACCACCATTGAGGTATTGATTAAAAGTTAAGAATCTGTATTTACTCCATTTATTTTAATGACGAGTGAATGTGAAAAAGTAAATGATAACGAACAAAATATTAACAACATATTCCGTTAGAACATGGTTTTCTTTTGAATCTGAGAGCATTGCCATGTGTTACTTTGACATTGTGTTCACTGTCCCCATCATCTGCAGACAAAGGTTCTTTCCATCAGCAAGATCTACTTTCCGCTCAGGTTCCAGGTTGGTGTCGTTTCAAATCAGTCTATTCTGGTCCTGTTCCTGAACCACAGAAACTGGAAATGAACCACATTGATTTGGAGTTGATCCCAGAACAGATGCAGGATGAGTCAGTGTTGCCTGCTCTCTAGTCCTGCTTCACTGTAAACCTGCATTCAGCTGCATGGGCTGAAATTGACTCATGTATATCTAGATCATACATCTGGAATCAATAATTAAATAGAGCTGCCATGGCAACTAAAGTATTTGGCATTAACTAATTACTCTCAAATTGAGGTTAGCTGTAGTCCACCTTTTACCACATGAAAATCAATTATCGTAAAATTACTTCCCTTTTTCCACATTAACTCCATCTTTAATAGCGATGCATGCATTTATGAAATTCCTGTCCATTGCGGTTGAATTAGTGGCCGTTTGCAGTCTGATCACTTCCCCCCATTTCCTTGCTTCTCGTTTTCCCATCCACTCACAGCCACGGCTTTGCACTTTATGGCTTCTCGCTCACTAGACAGCACCAAGAAATATTAGAAATGTTATAGCCCAAGGTCTGTGGAGGTCAGTTTTAAGGAGTCAATAAAATGAACTACAATGCTGCATTCTCTCTCAGGTTCTATTCTTAGACTGTCTAAAAGCCTGAGGAGCTATTCCTTCTGGCCTGTGTCTTCCAAAAGAGCAGTGATGAAAAATAACAGACAGACCTTGGTCCAGGCAGGTTAATGAGGAGCAATGTTGGGGCGTCATACACATCTATCTATCTATTCATCTATCCATCTGTTCATCTATCCACCCATCCATCCATCCATCCGTCTATACTACAAACTGTATCCATCAGAGACTGAATACACAGGAGACACTGGATAGTAGTACATCATGGCCTATTTTCAGTTTGGGCTTCCTTGTATGCACCTACTTAGAGAACTTTATGGATATGATCATGTGTTCAAGCTGGTGTGAAAGACTACACATGTGTTAAATCGGCCAAGCTCAAATCCCCTAAATGCATAAATGAACCAGGGCATTGGTTGAAATGAATATTAATGAGTATCATGCATAATTCATCTGTGCATTTCTGCCACTCAGGTTAACCTTGTGCATTTTTCATGGACACATTTAGATACATCGCTTTCTCATTTACAAGTGCACAACTTAGTGGATGGCCAACGCTTTTAATATTTTTTTTTGCTTCAAACTTTGGGTTCTATGATATAAGATGTAATATCTATAATCAATTACAGGGCATGTTTTAGCTTTGTGTGTCACCCTCTAGTCCTTCATCAGTGGTTTCTGGACACTAGACTCATTTTGCTGGATATTTTTGACTGGTGGGCTGTTCTCAGTTCAGCGTTCCACCATGATGTCAGTGTCACTGCTGTGCTGAGAAGAATGAATTGACCCTTTTAAATAATACCTGCTCAGTGGTGGTCCTATAGGAGTCCAGACCAGACCATTGAAGTGAAAGTGACCATTTGGCATACGTGAACACACCACAGCACACAGTGTGAACAGCACGAAATACTTCCTCTGCATTTAACCCATTCACCAAGTGAAGTAGGGGGCAGCTACGAACACAGCGCCCGGGGAGCAGTGTGTGGGGACGGTACCTTGCTCAGGGTACCTCAGAAGTGCCTAATGGTCTTGGGATAAGGAACTGAGGAACTGGGTAAAGGTGCTAACAAATATTCCAGAGAAACAGATGGTCTCCAGTCTGTGAACTACAAAGAGCACCTGTATGGTAAGTGGAAGTGATGGACAATGAGTGCAGATACAACTCATAAAGATAACTAATAAAGTGGCTCATCAGCATGTACTTGAGTTATAACACAGGGGACTGTCTTTGCAGCATAAACTGGAGGTGTATAAATAATACAATATTAATTTTGACCAAGGATGGACTGTATTGTCATCATTATTGAAATCCAACCATCAAAAATCATTATAACGTGTCAAAAAATCCATCTTAAGACAAGGTGTCTAAAATCTGAGCCATGTGACTTGTGACATTCCTGGATGGAAAACATTGTCTGTCATTGCCATCATTTCAATGCAAGTGTTATTGAATAAGAATGCTGAAGCAACCGCCAGTAGACGAAAGCCCCTTTCACAGATGCATTGCAGTTTTAAACGTTTCTAGCCTGCTGTATGTGTTAACTGAATCTGAATCAGTCAGACTGGACATTGCACTACATTACACTTTACCCTCAGGCCCTAGTACAAAATCCGATTAATGTCCAGTTGAGTCCGTGTGTGAACAGAGAAGAGAAGTTATAGTGAGCGAGTGGAAGAAGAAGGGCCATTTACACGAATGTGTCGGACCTGGACAGTCACTCTCTCACTGTCCAGGCCGGATTGTCTGGATATTGTCCGGTGTTCATATGTGAAAACGACTCAAAAGTGAGTTGCTCTCAACTTTTATAAAGACTTTACATGTTTTAATTTCTGGGATATTAGATGACTTGGAGTAAGATTCTGGAACTAGAGGGGGTGTCATAGGATGTCTGGACAACCAGATGTATGATCAGCAATGCACTCTAAGTCAACAGCAAACAAAAAAAAGCAAGTTTGGCCACTGATGACATTCAAGTTCTGTCTTCAGCAGAAATGGGTGCACACTAAACCATAAATGCATTATTCATGCTTTATTTAATTTAGAAAAAATTACAAAAAATACTGAGATGCAATATTCCATTGTTTTATTAGTAAAAGAGAACTTGAATATTTTGATCCAAACAAATATATGTACTTAAAACCACATCTGACGTTAATTATGAAATGTGATGAATGTTCAGAAACACCAATGAACTTGAAAATGTCGAAGTCAAATATCAAATATCAAAGCTCATAAAATGCCTTTTGGAATTATCCCCACTAGACATAGATTTCTCATTTTGTGTTTTGATCATATTTTTACATCCTGGTTCAAATTTCAGACAGATGGCAAAGGGTCCCTTCTGTGTGGAGTTGGCATCTCGTTGTGTCTGTTTGGGTTTCGGTCATGTACTCCCACAGTCCAAAGACATGCATGTCAGGTGAACTGGAGGTGCTGAATTGCCCCCTTGGTGTGACTGTGTGCGTCACTGTGTCTTTGTTCGTCTGTGCTGTGATGGACTGGCAACCTGTCCAGGTTGTTTCTCTGCCTTTTGCTCTAGGACCACTGGGATCGGCTCCAGCACCCCCTGTAGACCTGTTTAAGGATAAGCGGCTCAGGTAATGGATAGATGTTTTTTCTTGTCATAATAAATACTACAACAGCCTTGAGAAATCACGTTTTCAGTGGAGAAGGGCTGCTGGGACATGCAGCATACAGGAGATACAACGTTTGTGAATAGGAAAGGTAATATTTCTTTGCTAGAGGCGAAAAATAGTGACAAGGAGAGGCAGGCAAGGACAGCAGGGAGAATTGGGGATTATCAGGGGGCTGGTGAAAACAGATCAAAAGAGAGATGGTGGAAAATATATGATAGGAAATACATATCAGTGGAAATGGCTGTAGGGAAAATGGTCTTTATCAAAACCATGTAGTTTTACAAAACGTCTGACTTGGGCCCCTTGAGGTGACCAATTAATAGTGAGTTTGTAGAATTACCTAAAATGTGTTAGTTCATATAAAAACATATTGTAATGTATATCATTGTGGGAAAAAAAAATCTTTCTTAACCTCAATGTATATAAATGTAATGACTTTGTGTTCCATTGACATTGACATTCCATTTCTATAATGCTGTGTTAAAAATGTTATTGGACCAGATAAACCTTCAACACTACATGTACCAGGTGCTGTTCTTGGCCAGGTGTCCTCAGAAGTTCAGTTGGCTGCTTTCACATGGAATGAGAAGCCAACCATCTGATATAAGGATCTGCTACAGTGGGAGTTGGCTATGACCAGACTGGGCAGGAAAATGCAATTTGTAGATGATACAATAAATTGTACATGTTTTGATTGTCTGGGTATACATTTTTTATGGTGTTTGAACAAAGCAGGTAGGCTGAGATGCATGTGCTAGAAACAGACAATAGGGGGAAACAACCAAAGGTCCAAAAATTGGGCTCTTGCTCATGTTGATAATGTAGCATGCAGTTAAGATGCATGGAGTTGAGTGAACTATGGAAAGTCTGTGACCAGAAAAACAACTGAACCCTGCGATGATCCACAAACCAGGTAGATACTTACTTTAGGGGATGAGCATGAACCTAGAAAGTAAAATACATAGGGATGCTGTGGTATGACCAAATTAAAGTTAGTCCAACTGTAAAAGACCCACAATAAGTCTGAATTTTATTTAGTTGGAAATGCCAAGCTTATGTATGTAAATGAGATCAGACAATATTGGGAGTCTCACTGATCATGTTACAAATAGGGGTGTCGAATTTGCGCGTTCATTTCGATCAAGAAATCACAGAAACAATAATGTGTTAAAAAATTGCTCATGCGCTGATCAGTCGGACCACGTGATTTTAACCTGGTCCAGTGTTCTGTTGAAACATGCTACCCATCGAGATGTGCTACCGTGCTTTTCTGCACATGTGCAGTCCCACAGTTTTGGGATTCAGAGCCGCGCCCATGAATCTGTGCTACCTTGCGACACTGGCAGCTGTATGAGCTTCAAGGGAGCATTTTTTCACAGGGTAGCGTGAATCAATAGCTGTTGATTTGCGCTACAGTAGCATTTTTCCCACAAGGCACCCTGCTTCACGGTAATATTTCTCAGTGTTAAAACCTGACTGTGTAAACTGGCTCTATGTACCTTTAACGATCTGTCTATCTATCTCAGCTCTTCTCATTTAAATAAAATATATTTTATAAAATATATTACTTGACTACTATTTCTCATGATTATCAGTGTTAAACTGACTGCATAAACTGTACAATCTTCAAGGATCATTTTTCGACAGGGTAGCATAAATGACTCTTTTGTCGATTTGTGCTACAGTAGCATTTTTAAGCAAGGCAGCATAATTCCGCAGCACACCCATGCTTGTGTGTACGTTGTATTAAACTGCACCTTATAGATGGTCTTAGTTCTTGCTAAAGCATTTTTTATTTTTTCCCTCAGCATATTAGGTCATATTTTTGATTGCTGTGTCCATTACTGCACATAAACAGTGCAGAAACAGTTCATAAATAAGAGATGTTGAACGTCTGTAATGTTTATTATTCATTCACTCGTGACAAAATTCATTTAAAAAATTTAAAAATTCACAGCAAAAATGTGTGCAAATAATTTATATGAATTAATCAGAGAGCTTGTAGTAAATTAGATTAATTTTTTTAGTCGTCTAGTTACAGAACATTCAAAAGTATATGAAATATTAATTCAGGATGGTGAAGAAGAGGACATACTTTGTACAACTCACGTGAAGCCAATCGCATGTTTTTGAACTGCTACAGATGCAATGTGATTGGCCAGCTTGGAGAAGAAGGCTAAAGAATGCTAAAATTCTGGATAGCAGTGCAGAGTGATGGGGTGAGGACTCTCTTATCCACCCAGAGAGAATAATTGTGGCAGTTGTGCTCTCTGGGAATCCCTGCCCCAGAAGACTGTGGCACCACTGGGATCATACTTGAGATCTCCTTATAAGAGATGCAGTACTAAGACAGCTTTGCCATTTGGCAGCCCCAAAGAATTATCATCCAGCATTTCACTGAACAGAATGAAATCATCTCTACCACTATACTGGTATGTTGACTATTACATGTATATTGATATGTTAACTATTACATTTATACTGGTATGTTGACAATTAAACAAAGCAATATTGATAGATAAAATAAAGTGCACTTAATGTTATTTTATCCTTATAGCCTAGCCCTGAAAATAGCCCAGTCAAGTCGAGCTCTGGCTTGCTTAAAAGACATTCATAATAACATACCAATATTCAGGTATTAAGTCTGAAACTTCAGTGTAACTAAAGCAAACTTTACCTGCGTCTACACCATGACACTGTTTATTCATTTATTTCAGAGACGTGTCTAGAAATGTGAAGTTTGTGTGACTTTTCTGTGACTCTCACTTGAAAAAAAAATAGCCACAGGAGTGCTAGAATGCAAAGCGCTCAGTTACAGGGTTGAGAGACATACAAATATATTGGTTACAGCTTGTAAGTCATCTCCAGGGGAAAGGGTTTCCCTAGTGCACCTGAGTAGACCGAGTGAGGAGTCCAGCCTGTCAGAGCTAAACATGGACCACCTATGAAATTTGTTCTGATGTACCTGATATACTCAACTGTCTGGCCTGGTGCTTGGTGACCACTAGACTCGTTAAAGATTTCCTTGGTTTTCGGTGTCTGCCTTGAAAAAAAAAAAAAAGATTTTCAGATGTTGTACAGGCTCATTAAAGCCAACCAAGTTTACTTTTGGATCTTATGGTTCATCTCTGATTATAAAGTCTGAGACAAAATAAAGATCATTGAAGTGAGAGAAAATAAAGCATTTTAAGATCTGAAACTGAGATTAGCGGAAGGCTCTCAGACGCTGAATTTAAGAAGTGCTAGAAAATGGTCAAAATCTTAACTGAGCTCAATTATGTCTAGGGCCTCGTTTACACTGTCAGTTAAATGTGACCCAATTCCGATTTTTTGCTCATATGTGACACAAATCGGATCTGTTCCATGACGGTGTAAACAGGAAAAAAACGCATGCATTCGGATATTATGAGATCTGTTTCAGGCCTCGTTCATATGTGGAAATAAATCAGATATAAATCGGCACATAGCCGATGCGACTGTCATGTAAACAGGCAGATCGGATTTTCCTGGGCATTGCGTACAGTATGTCATTAATATTAAGTCAATGACTATCAGGCACACTGATGCGCTGCTGGTCCCAAACAGTTGCACTAATGTGCGATAGCCCGCACCTGTGGCAAGCCACCAGAGAGCAACCCCTGAGGCGCGTCTGCAGAGGGATGGCCGGCGAAATGTCGTGTCGTTGTAAGAGAGGAATGCAGACAAACGCTGACACAGCAATTCGAAAGTTGGCTGCTCATTCTAAAATTTTGGACCCATTGCTCCTCGCTAAAGCCTGCCACAATATTCTCCCACCAATCCTGAGATCTCTCACGCACCCAGACGTTCCTCTGAATGGTCGAGGCCATAATAACTGAAGCATATGCGCAGGCTGAAATAAGCGCCCCTTTCCTTCTTCACCGCCTCAAAATCATGCTGTTATTTGGCGAATTTTGCAAATATATCGCAGAGCTAGCATTAAACATATTTCTTGTTCGTCCATCTTGGCTACTGTGTGGTGTAACAACCCCCCTTTGCTATATCAAGTGTAAATGTGTCGCAATTTAAAAAACATGTAAACAAAAGGTAAAAAAAAAATCGGATATAGGCAACAAATCAGAATTGAGCATCAAGACCTGCAGTGTAAACGAGGCCTTTGAGAAACAAACTGGATGTTCTTTGTCTCTGGGTGAGCAATATAATGATACTTATTGTTACTGTGATATGTTTTGTGGGAACATATCATGGATATAATCATTACTCAATATTCATGTTTCATTATAAATATACCATTTATCAGGTTTGTTTTATTGGATTTAGTGCAGTACAATATATAAAATGTTATATGCATGCAATACTGCCTTCATATCTTTTGGTAGTATGATGGTATTTTGATGCTATTTCTTTCACCAGGTCACACTGATCAAATGCTTTGATTAATTTATTAAAGTTTGATTATGCTAGTATGGTGGTAGTTTTTAAATGTAGAATTACAGGTTCTTACTTACTGATCTGTTCCTACTTAATAAACATCAGATCAGGAATCATGATGCATATATTGTGAAAATGTCTGAGTGTGATATTTTTGACATATTACCCACCACAGGTTTTGTGTCTATTTGTAATGTGACTTGTGAAGTACCTGTATGATGTAATGTTGAAGCAGACGGCTAAACTCTTGTAGGCTGAATGGATGGTAATTATCACATCGCTGCCATCTTGCTATTTGTTTCATCAGACTGGAATAAAAATGAGCCTAGTTTGGGAATCCTGGTGTGTTGTGGCTTTGAAGAGAACCTACAGTCTATTTAACATCAGCTAGTTAACAGCTTATGTCATGCAGCTTATGTTGACTATCAGCTTTCCCCTAGTAAGAAAATTCCTCAGCCTGGTCTTGTTTTCTGTTGAATATATGGAATCAGTATTAACAATCAGAATTGAGTGTCTCAGAATTAAGTGAAAACCAGGCAAATTTTATTCACATCAAAAATACTGATTTTGCAACTCACTTTTGGAATATAGAACATTTGGACTGATTTGTGAGCTCATAAAATATATGTTTTGACGAAAGAAATCGCAGGATACTGATCCTGATCCTAACTGAATTCTTATTATTTCAAAGGAAAAGTGAATTTAATATACTTTTATCTAGGTTCACAACCCAGTTCTTCTCTTGTAATAAAGTTGCAATAAGTGTTAGATCCAGATACATTGCATTTACAATAAAACAGTTTACAAACAAATACAATAATACTTTGTACATTGCATTCAAATACATTCAAGTACAAAAGTACAGTAATGCTACTACTTTAAGGCATTCGCCCTGTGATCAGAAAGTCCAGGTTCGATTCCCAAGACCGCTAGGCACCACTGAGGTACCCTGAGC
>JBBPDC010000011.1:12577377-12587615 GCA_037974485.1 Hemigrammopetersius urotaenia | reverse complement strand
TGTGTGTGTGTGTGTGTGTGTGTGTGTGTGTGTGTGTGTGTGTGTGTGTGTGTGTGTGTGTGTGTGTGTGTAAAAATGAGAAACACCTCCGTATGTGTTGAGTCCAGCAGTGTTTGTGTAGCAGTTTATCTATGTGCTGTATTCCACTGGCTTCACTACTGATTCAGTTTCTGATGGGATGAAACAGGGTCACACATGCACACACTACGCTTTTAACATCACTATTTTAAATGTTACAAAAATAATGTAATTTATTAATTAATTTAATTCATGAATTATTAATTAATTATTTAGATGTTTAAATTTTTGAATTTTCTCAACATTTCTTTTGTTTGGAATTTGTAATCAAGTGTAGTCAATAGTGATGCACATTTTACACAGACACAAGCCCACACATTACCAAAGCAATAACCAGAAAAAAAAACTGATGCGGTTTCTTTTTTCCATGGCTGTATAAAGAATGGCAGTTATGCTGGTCAATTTAGTTAACGTTATGTATCACATCTAATGATCATCAGTCGTACAGGCTTATAGTCTTTGATTGCCTGAAGTATTTGCTTTTATTTTGTTTTTAATGAACCGGTCATTTTAAAATGTCATAGAATTTTCTTCATCTTTAAATTCTGTGCAAACACGAATATCACACGCAAAGAGAACCCCAAAAACTCTTGCACTCACCATTATGGTTTCTTCTAATGCATGTGAATGGCATAGCGTTGAGGTACGACAGAGAAATAAGGTTCTTTAAAAAGAAGTAACTCTACACTTATTCCTTCTTTCTTGATGTCTTGTTTTTTTTTGTTATTGTTTCTCTGAAATGCTACAGTGGAACATTAAACAAACCATCTTATAATTCAGAACATTTTATTCTTGCTTTTCTCTGGTTCTATTACATCTTTATCTACTTCTTTACTCTGGATCACCTACGAGAGGTAATGGGACATCAAAGCCTTCATTTAATCTGAAATAAAAGTGAGCGCTTTCTAGCACTGACCCATTAGTGACGTGCTGCTGGTTTTTATTTAAATCCGTCATGAAATATGGTGCCAGGTCAGCAGCCTGTGAAATGAAGTGGTCTTCACCTTCACTTAACTCCATACAATGTGACTCCATTCACTCCAGGTTTCAGACAGTTGCTCTTTAGGATTTTACACAGTACCTTTACTGTGCTTAAGTGCCTGGATCCATTTCTCCTAAAAGTGACTTTTTCATTATACATTTATCCTGTGATGTAAAAGTATTATTGTCTGAAGAAGAAGAGCTTGCAGATGTTTGCATTTTATTCAACCTCTGTTGTTTCAGACTGTGCATATTCCAGTTAAATGTTTTTTATTATTATTCTTATCATTGTGGTTGTTGTCTTTGTCATAGTTGTTGTAATTGTTATTGCTAGTATTACTACTACTATTTTTATTAGGAACACTAGTAACACTAGTAGTGTCATCACTAACAAATCTCCAAAATGCTCACTTTGTATGGGGAAAAAAGAAATGTTTTTCACTTAAACATGCATTTGTGTAATTTGATTTTATTCATTTCTATTGGTCTGTTCATCCTAAATGTTCTCATAGTGTAGAAAACAAGTGGGGTTGTAAAAATACACAGAAATCAACCACTGGAGCTATGAGGCTTTAATTTGACAGTGTTGATAATGTCCAAATTAATTAGTGGCAAAATGACATCACCCACTGAAGCGACTTTGTTCATGTCAGTAATGATCCTCTGATCTCTGCGTTGACTGTCATTTCGGGACTGTGTCTATATGGAAGTCTATATATAGTGTCTCATTCCTAACCTATATTTTATGGATGTTTTGTGGAACAGGTTGAGAGCAAAATGAATGGGCAAAGCTTGGTCCTTCTCCTAAGCAATAGATCATACAGGAGACAGTTTTGTGCACTGTAAGCAGAAATGGAGGAACCCAGTTTTCACAGGAGGCTTTGTGGTGGCCAGGCAACCCGCTTCTTACACCAAAGTCTGACTCTTTGTCACAGAAACATGTTCAAAGTCATTGTGAGCAGTAAAGTCAAGAGACACTGAATGTGTGTCAAAAGAATAATTTTAAATGTAGTTTATGTGCTCCGTATTAGCACAAAACAGCATTTCAGTTGTGTGTACTTCCTTCTTTCATACTTTAAATTAGAAGCTGACCAGAATTTGAAAGAGGTCTGAAAAAATAACCTACTGTTAGAAAACTGAGTTTACTACAGAGTGACAAAAAAGGTTCTGTTATGTAAATAACCAAACTTTATAATAATATAGTAATTATACAAATATAGTAATAATGTGATATAATAATATTATATAGCTATAATATATTAAGTAATGTTTTGGTTATTTTCTTTGTTTTATGTGAAGAGCAGCTGGTGTAATCAAGAATTGATGTGTTTTCGATGAGGTGAGGTTTTGATATGACAGTGATGTTATTTATTCTTTTCTGCATAACTCAGTGGCAGCTGTATGTATTGCATTATTCAGACATCGGTGAAAATGCTACGTTTTATTTCATTTTGCACTTTGTAGTGCAAATTAGTCTGCACTTAAAAACTTATTATAAAAGTATAGAGAAAGTGAAGCAGCTCAAGTGAAATGGTAAAGGGTCAAACATGCAAATTTGTACTGAACTCTTTTTGCACTCTCGGGTAAAATAGTTTTCACTAACTACTAGTCTCAAAAATGAGCAATGTGTGTGCATAAAGAGCCTTTGTAAGCATGTCTTTCAACTTGACACTTGTGTTTCCTCATTTGTAATTAGAACTGCACTCATACATTTCTAGGAAGAGCAGCCAAGGGTTTAGAAGCAACTTGAAAAACAGGGGAAACTGTACATTGCTTTACATTTATTTATTTGTGAGTGCAATGTTGTGGGATGGACTTGGTTTGTGCTAGAATGGTGCCTGTTAGTTTTGCATGTTTTGTAGGACAAAAAAGAAAACTAGAGATCATGATTGGAGCTGATCCAGGTTCGTTTTAATGGATTGTGTATGGTATTCTGTTTATGCTGCTGTCAGAAGGTGTTATGTATCAATTTTCACATTTTCAGAACACAAGTCTACTTTCAAGTCAGCCTTCTGCTGTGTTTCACAAGTAGCATGCTACAAGAAACATGAATATACACCATATGGAAAAAAGTATTGGGGCACAGGGTTTGGGCTAGGCCTCTTACTTCCAGTGAAGACCAATCGTAATGCTTCATCATACGGATAGATTTTGGACAACGGCGTGCTTTCAACTTTGTGGACACAATTTAGATGAGCGCGGTGTGGAAGAACTTGACTGGCCCGCACAGAGCCCTGACCTCAACCTCACCCTCATCCAACACCTTTGGGATGAACTGGAACGGAGGTTGTGAGTCAGACCTTCTCGTCCAACATCAGTGCCTGAACTCATAAATGCACTACAGAATGAATGGGCTTGAACTTGCGGAAAGCTTTCCAAGAAGAGTGGAAGAGTGGGGACCAACTGCATATTAAAGTCTATGTTTTTGAATGCAATGCCATTACAGTGCCTGTTGGTGCAAAGGTCAGATGTCCCAATACTTTGTCCATATACTATATCTATTCCAAGCTAGATGTTGTGTATCTATTGAGTACAAACAAGGATACATCAAAAACATCTGCCTTTCAGTTTAGAGTTAACGGTAACAGCACTAAGTATGAAAATAAGGTTGTGGGGAAACAGTGTCAAACAATTTATCTTATAATTGGAGTGCTCCTTTTCTGGGTACAGAACAAGCATGTAATATTGATAAATATTAAGTTAAAAGTTAAAGGTAAATGCTGCTGAATACATCCAAGAAATGAATGTATTTTGTGTGAAATTCAACCCCCTAGTGTAGTGGACGTGTCCCCATTGTTTTATCACCCATCCAGCATCAAATCACTCTAACATGCCACTACTGCTTACTGGTGGTCCTGAGGGGTACCTCAAGATTGATGAATAGGTTGAAGTAACAAATGATTAATTGTCTAGAGCAACAAGCTATAGCCTGTAATCGTGAACTACGGTGTAACTGTACAGTAAGTGAAGCTGAAAAATGAATAAAACGCACAATATATACACACATAAGCATCATATTGGACATATGAACTGTCTAAAGTGACCATGAGAACAGTGCATGGGACATATGTTTGACCCTTTTTCCTGACAAGGCATTACAAAATAAATCTGAAAATATGAAAGTGTGAGAGGATAATCAAAGTTGTTGAGAGACCACATCACAAGAGTGCATCCAGTGGGCTTTGATGAATGTCACGCTTGCTTTCAGGAGCCCTGAATAATAATACTTTAGTGGCACTCTACTCCCTCACTAATACCCGTCATTCTCTGTCCCTGCCTATTGCACGTCCATCTCAAGAGCTCCTGTGTTTCAGCAGTGCCACTCCTGCAGCACTGTTGTGCAGTCCCATTGCATTGGCCCAAACACTCTGATGTGTTTGAAGTGCACTATAGGGACGGTCATACGTCATACCAAAGCAGTGCTGATCGAGAGCTCTTGAGCACTTTGTTGGGTGATGTGTCTGCTTGCACTCCATTTGTGCTTCAATTTGGACCTAAAAGGAAGAGTGAGTGAGTGGGAGTACTATCATATACTTCACATATGTGAGCATAAATCGCATAGCCCATCTGATTCAGGGCTCCTTGCTTTTCTTCTCACTGTGGCCACTAATTGATTTTCTTTCCCTTGTTGCTTGCCGAGGAAGCAGAGGGCCGTGCGTCTGGCCCTGGTTCAGTTCTGGCCCGTCTGGTGTTTACACTGATAAACAGGGCAAACAGAACAAGCATAATGACTTGCTGACCACTACTGTGAGAGCAGCTGTCACAGAGCGCAGGGAAGCAGCTACACGACTCCCAGCATCCACTTAGCAATAGAGTCGTGCACCACACCCAAGGAGAACTTAAGAAACCTGTGATGTTGTGCTTAGGCAGATATGATTCACTATGTTAAACAGGCTTTCTCATTTTTAGCTTACCTGTTCAGAAGCAGCACTTCGGACAGGGTCCACAGAAGTGGGTCAAACATCTGCAAACAGCTGCTCAGCAGAAAATAGATAGTCCTCTCTGTTTGCATTGTTACACCAGGCTAGGTATGTACTGTATGTACCAAAATCAAGGATGTTTATATAGAATTTGCACCTCTTTGTTGCAGGAACATGCCTTACTATCTTGAAAAGGCTTTAAAAAAGACTAGAGGTAGGCCAATTATCAGCCGGGCCAATGTTTGGAGATATGAACATAATCGGAACTCCTAATAATGCGCATTAATGGGCAGCCCTGTGTTGCTGCTGTGGAACACATGTGACACATCCCCCTCTAGCGGGACCTGCAGGAGACACCAGAATTTTGCCTTACGGGGAGAAATCATTTTAAATTGTTATTTTGCTAAGGAATGTTGCATTAAACTTAGAGAAAATGAGGTTTCATAGCCTAATTCAGTTTAACGGTATTTATATAGCATCAATTATCAATATACATCATCACGTTATACCAACTTTGAGGTACAAAGTAACCTACAGTTAGCTTACAGTTAACAAATTAGCCTACAGTTAGCTTGTCGTTCACAGAGTAGCCTAGCAGGAAATAGTAAGCTGTCACAGCTCGGCCAGTGGCCGGTAGGGGCCACTGTTTTTAATTTAGTTTTTGGGGCTTTTATTTTGGGTTTTTGTGCATGTTTTGTTTCTTGGTTCACGTTCTCAGCTGTCTTGTGTTTAGTTAAAGTGATTATGGTTTGTGATTGGTTTCTGTCTGTCATGTTCTGTGTATTTAGCTTCTGTTCTTGTGGGCCTTAGTTATCGGTCCATCGCCTCAGTTAGATTCTCAGCCTTGTATTCATGCATCGGCCATCGAGCCAGGTTTGTTTCTGTTTTGTTTATGTTTAATAAAGAGCCTGAAGTCACGGATGCCTGCATGCTTCGTATCTGGAATCCCAGGGGTATATCACGGCAGCGGGTTCACCCCCGCAGCCGTGACAGACTCCAGAGCCGAAGAGGACTGATCCTTAATAATCGTTGCCACAAAAATGTAAAACTTCTGAAGCAGTTTGTAAAAATAGACAGTTAAAATGCTGCTCGCAATGTTCTTCTAAACTGCGAAGTTTATTTTATTTTTGAAGCTCACTGCAAAATACACTCACAAGCCTGTAGAACTTTAATACAGAGCTGGAGCCGTTTTTGTGTGTGCATTTACAAAAAAGGGGTTTCTTGGGAGACCAGTGACTTCTAACGCCGGACTTCCTTCCAACTTAGTTTTAAAACACATTTTGGACGAACGACCACATCTGCATTTGATGTTTTGCCAAATAAGTCCCTAAAAAGCACACAAAGAACCGGCAGAGTGCAGCTGTTCTGTCAAACCCTAACTCAATGTTTCCATTCAGTTATTCATAATTGTTTGCATTACATGTCCATTACACTGAGAGAGGGGTTTTCCTCCTCCTTTTTGGCTGACAGGCTTAGAATCATCATATATTTTTAAGGGCTGTGCAAAATAAGTCCCTCTTTAATGGGACATACAAAGTAAGCCTTGAAAAAATACGCTAGAAGTTGGTAGGGAGCTCAGGGTGTTTGCGTGGGACTGCTTTCAGGGGAACTTGCTGGTGCCGCCCTGGTCAGGATATCCCAGAGAGCAGTCCTCGGGGCAGACATGCGGGGGTGAACAGAGGGGCAAACAGTCAGTCATGGCTCCACGATACGCTCCAAGTCTTCGCTCACGCCTGCCAGCTCTGGCTATGCTCCTGCAGATCATCTTTATTCTACTTTTTGCCTTTTTTGTGGAAATTGAGAATCTTGATGATCCTGCTGATGACGAAGGGCTTGTTAATTCATATGCAAGTAAGTGATCATTCTTTAAAGCTTCATTTACAGACTGGTTGTGTGCACTGAGGTCAGGGCAGAGCCCATCCTTCAGATCACATTCGAGACCAAGACACACAGACACACCTGCAAAGCCTTATTTAAGCCTAAAACAGGGAAACAGCAATGCAGCTTAGTCTAAAGTAGCTCTGCAGTGAATGCAGTGTATTTTCCGACAGTTAAACAAAATCAAATCCATTTAAAGAATATAGTTACAATGTAACAATATCCATTACAGTGGGAAATGACAGGCAAGGAGTCTGAAGTTGAAAATTAATAAATGATGGCAAAAAACATCCCGCTTACACTTTGTATATAAATGTGGCAGCTTGCCTTGCCGTTGGGGTGGGGATGCCCCTGCCGCTGGTATGGTGTGATAAGAGCAACCCTCCACCCCTTAACCCTCCAGCATTCACATGCTTTTGCAAATGTTAATGCAATGAATGGATATCTAAGCAATATGTGGTTCTCACTCTAAATGCTGTTTATTGTCTGTTTAAAAAAATATTTATCATCATATTTTAAGCCATATAACAATATTAAGTCTAACATTCAAGGGCTTGAAACTGCCCTACTTTGCTGCACCCTGTAGTGGCCCTGGGTTTACTGTGTGATGGAAACCTAGTGGTGTTTCACAAAACAGGACTTTTCCATTTGTGGTACAGTTCTCCCCTAAATCCACAAGCAGTTAGCCCAGACGTCTATTTCGTGTCTTAAGTTTGCTTGCGTAGTTTAGCACTAAAGCTAATGTAGCTAACAAGCTAAGAAAAACTAAAAGCCACAAAGTAGCATTATGTAACCTTGCAGCAAGCTGTGAAGTAATCTCTGATAGAGTTTAGTTTGTGTCACTTTATGACACATGGTTACCTATAAAATAGATCAAAGAATGTCAGATAGCTAAAAACAATAGCAGCAGCCATCTTTAAGTAAAGTGGCCCCTTCTACTGAACACTTCTACTTAAACTTATATTTTGGCATAATTTACAGTTTAACAACTTCTGCTGATGAAACGACAGCCTCGTGGTTTAGCATGTAGCATGGTTTAGCATGTAGCCGGATTTCACTGAATGCACAGAACAGACCTGATTTATAGTTCAGTTTACTCAGTTTAGTATATTCGTGAAGAAAATTAACTTCTTTGTCCTAAACAATTATTAGCTAATGTAATTTTATATTTCTATTTTTATGTACATGAAAACATACGTTATATAGAGAAGACCAGAACCTAAAAAGAGATATTCATAAAGCAGTAAGCTACATATCTACTTATCTAAATGCCAAAATGTCCTAAAAATGCAAGTTCTATGTATGCTACAGAATAGTATTCAGTACTTCAGCAGGTTTTGTGGCTAGTATGGATCCTCTACCCACTCACGGTGACCTTCTGATCTAAAGGGCACAGCGCGCCTCCTAGTGGTCATTAGCTGAACATTTGAGGAATGACTTGCAGCAGGTTGTGGGATGTCTGGCAAAGCCTCCCTGAACCGTGTGCTTTCCTGTGCTACGCTTGATATTCCTCCATTCTGATAAAACAGAGTATCAGAAACCTTACAGAATTCAGTTTATGCACACTCTACATTCAGTCGTTTCCAGGTTTGAAGAGGTCCCTTACTTTGGAGGGCACTCATTGCTAACCCTGGTTCTGATTGTATCTTGCACATTTAATCTTAACATTTATCACAGATTTCTACGCTTACAGACTTTCAAGATGTCCATGTGATGGTGTTCCTGGGGTTTGGCTTCTTGGCTACATTCCTGGTCCGCTATGGCTTCAGCAGTGTGGGCTTCAGCCTGTTCATAGCCGCCATGGCTGTGCAGTGGGCCACTCTGCTGGACGGCTTCCTGCTCACTCCCTCTGGTAGCTGGACGATCCAAATCAAGATGAGAAGGTACTGAAAATACTACAGCTGAGGTTAGAAATGAGACGGGCGAGTAGTTTTGTTCTGTTTATAACTCACAGTTATCCTGGACCCTAAAGCCCACCAGTCTGCACCCCCTTAACACAGAGCTGAGTGCGCTCGGGCTGAGAGACGTGTTCATAATTCAGTATTTACTTTTGCCCTCCTGAACAGCAGCCGAGGTCTCAAAGTCACAGTGTAGAGTCTCTCAGGTGGTCCAGGAGGCCTCATATTCACCGCGTAGGGTCTCTCAGGGGTCCAGGAGGCCTCATAGTCACAGTGGGAAGTCACTCAGGGAGTCCATGAGGCCTCATAGTCACCGCGTAGAGCAGAGCCCCGCGTCCCAGTGCCCTTGGTGCTATCACTAAACTAAAGAAGCAACATTTAGACACAAACATGTCCTGCCTGATTGACTACATCTGGAGTTAACGGAAAAAGGAGCAAATTCGATTTTTTGGTGGACTATTCCTTTAAAGCAGTAATGAAAAATGCAGTCAGTTCTAACACTTTTACTGAACATTAACAAACGTATTTCTGTCCGTTAGTGGGTTCAGTAGTTTAGGAAATACAGTACTTTAGTTTTGGACACAGCTCCAGTGACTTGGGAACATGCTGTCGTGTTAGGAGAGAAATACTGCAGGGATATTGGGAAGATACTCTGACTGTAAACACGGTTGTCTCCTCTCAGCCTGGTCGACGCTGAGCTCTGTGCATGCTCTGCTCTCGTGGCCATGGGTGCCGTCCATGGAAAGACCAATCCTGTCCAGCTTCTGCTGATGTCTCTGATGGAGGTCACGGGGTTTGTGATGAATCGGTGGCTCATACTCAGAATGTTCAAGGTGAGGAGATGGATGAGTTAAAGGCCGTGAGGAAATGTTTAGATCAGGAAAGCCCTCTGGCCTCAGAGGGGACCAGGCTGCTTATATAACTAAAGATAAAAGTGGACCCTTGTAGTCATATTTATGAATGTGTTTATGAATGGAAAACGATTACGATGGTTCATTAAGTACTTCATAGAATCCAAATATACAAAAAGTGCAACGACGGCCTGTAACCTCTGCGACGGAGCTGATAGGAGGGAGCTGACTGATGGAGAATAGAAAGTAAAACCAGGAACTTCAGCAATATTAACAGTATCGCTGGATGTAGTCTCACTGTTTGGAAAGCAACATTTCGCAGTTGCCTTTTTTCATTTGTGTTATAACCACGAGTAAAGACCTTTCGGACCATTTATGAATCCTTCATAAGTGTGATATTACTATAAAGCGGTAAAAAAAATATGTGTGTTTCACTTTTTCAGTGTAGGAATGAGCTGATAAACAACAAACGAATTTAAATCCTCACTACTTACAGTACCAGCCCTCTTGCATAACACACATCGTCAAAAGCTTGTGTGTCCATTTTGTCCTTTTTCAGAATCAGAATCAGAATCGCGTTTATTGGCCAAGTGTGTGAGCGAACACATACAAGGAGTTTGATTCCGGTAGAT
>JBBPDC010000011.1:12549884-12563561 GCA_037974485.1 Hemigrammopetersius urotaenia | reverse complement strand
ATATCGGAATATCGGATTTTAAAACCAACAAATATTTGTATCGGTATCGGCCTTCAAAATCCTTTATCGGTTGGGCTATGTTTCTTGTGCTACATTATACAGTTGTACAGTAGAAGGAAAAATGGACACTGATTACTGATTAGTTAAAGCAGTGTTCTGGTTGGATGAATCTTCTTTTGGGTTGCAGAAGCTTTTGTGGTTGATTATGTGAGCTGTGTGTTGCAAAATGTAGAGAAACTCTGCTCCACATGAAAGGCAGGGTGCTCTAATAAGGAAAGGAAACATGAGGAGAGATATTGGTTAATATATTTTTTCTCCATGCCTGCTAATGCACTGTGATATATTTCAAGCTCAGATCACATTTTACAAGCAGGAAGGTTATGGGAAAATAAGGATTTTTGCCCTTAATGGTGTGATGAAGCATGCTTAATATGAGCTAACAACACAAAAGTTTCAGAAGGTACTTCCGAAGTTGGTTTTTGTTTGGAAAGCTACTTTAACCTTTACATGAGTCATTATTTCACCAAAGAGTTCACAGAAGAGGCTATTTGCCATTGATACAAAAACAAGAGAACTCAAAACAACCAAAGTTTTCTATTGTTTTACACGGTTAGTTATGACGCGTCCCTTGGTAATCATGTTCTTCGGCCCAAACATTTATTGCTTTGGTTGTGAACCTTTCAAGGTCTCTGACTTCATTTCCAGTATGACTTCAGGGCATGGTGCGCTGACGTTTAGCTGCATGTGTATATGACGGAGATCAGAAGAGAGGAAAGTGCGAGCTGGACCATGGATGTGTCCCAGTAGGTCAGTGTAGACATTACATAGTCTAGACATAATTTGGAATTTTTCAACAAAAGGCAAAAGTACTTCATGACAGCTTTCTCTGGCTTTCTTGTTTTCATTGAAACATTTGTGTTAGTTCTAACTACATTTACCATTCATAAATCTTCTTCATCTTCTTAAAACAGTATAATGAATGCTTTTATTTTATTATGTAGCTTTGGAAACTGTACATGTAACACCATTGATGTGTTATGCTGCCTGTGTGTATTAGTATGCATGATGTGAAAGCTGTTGCACTTATGCAAATATCATATACTGTGTATTAGTTGTGGGCGGTAAGGTACAAACACAATATCAAGATGACTAAAAGATGTATTGCATAAGATAAAATACATCATTGTACTTTTTGCTACAATAGTTTTTGCTTAAAACTCTCAATCTCGCAAAATTGGAGCCACACCATACACTTTTGCAATACAGTATAAAGCTGATCCGTGTTGTCAGGATCAGCTTCATATTGTATTGCAAAAGTGTATAAAGAAATCCACAATATGCTTTCCTAACCCACCCCTAATGTATATCAAGACACTTCATGACTATGTATAACTGAGAGGTAATTTAAAAAATTGGTGAAATCTCAATTTAATTGTAACACTGGACTATTTTTTACATTAAAACTGATTCTAAGTAAAAACTAGCAGCTCTGTTTTAATATTAGAGTAAAGGTAAAGGCATTAAAGCAAATGCAAAAGGCATGCAAAAACAAATTCAGCTTAACAGCCAACGGCAAAAAGACCCTGCCTTTATGTTAATGTATTCCTATTCATACATGACTGGATTGCTCAGTCTTGTTGCTACATTTGTTTGATATGTAAAGAATAGGATCAAACAGGGCTGGAAATGTGTGGGTTTTCATTGTTTGTTGAGAATATTCAAATAGAAATATAATTCAGACACATGTTGAATTTGCCAAAATTTGTAGTGCATCCAACAGTAAAGGTAGGCTTTATTGATATAAAGGGATAGAAAACACATCAAAATTCAGAAAGTTCCAGTTTTACATTTTATTATGTGGCCATGTGGAGACACGCACCTTAACTCCTGTAAGACTGAAAGTTAAAGAGATCCTCATAAAAGTCTCTGCATTGAAGAATCAATGGCAGACCATTCAATTTAAGATGTTTTAAGAGAACAGGCATCTAATCAGCTGTATGTTACTGTGCAGTTTATGCAGTTGCTGCACACTAGTTGCTATACTATATATATTATCACCACTGTCCCAGCTAAACCTTGCATCTTGTATTCTGTAAAACCTTGTCATTTATTTTACATCATTTTTTAAATGTAATTTATGTTTCATGGTGAAAGAGCCAACAGATTCAGAATGACTTGTTAAATTAATTGACATGGAAAGTTGTTTAGTGCTGACAATACCCCTGATATTCTAGGAAAAACTCATTGTGACGGATTATCATCCTTTCAGCGCTCTTAATATTCATCAGTGTAGACAAAGAAAATTAGGTTTTATCGGAAGATTAGAAAGTCATTAGGACATGCTGTGTCAAATTAATTTGCATGACCTGCCCCAACTTGTTCATTCTGCCGTTTCTGACTACTGCTTGTGCCATCCAGCCAAACAAAGCAGTTTGTAATTCCAAGTTTGACCTGCATCGTTGCCAAATAATGATCTGAGTGATCTCAAATTATCTGCTCTTCAGAGGCCTACACCTAACTGCCTAAAGCACTTCCCATCTGAGCAAGTTTACCATACTTAGAGCTCATGCGTCTACTCCATCACAGCGTCTTTTGCTTGCTGTCCTGGCGCTCTTAGTAATTACATGGGTTTGTGGATGATTGATGACTAGCGGTGTGTGAAAGCTTGTCTCCCTCCCACTCCCCCTTTAAGCCCTGTGCAGAATATTTCAGCGATGCTTCAGGGTCATGTATGCCTTCACATTTCTGTTCGCTCAAACACATTGATGCTAACACCTTGGGCTGTAGTGTGCTCAGACTTTAGCCTACTTTCTTTTACTTGATCCTGAGCCCTTCGGGGCTTCAAGATGGGGTTTTGTTTTACCTGTGCAAATCAGAGAACATCCTCAGGGAAAGGATTAAGGCGTTTCAAAGCACAGGCTACACCAAAGATGAAGAAGAAAGTTTAATTCCATGTTTGTATTTTATAACAGCACCGTTATCTTTTCTAGCTAGCATTAATAATACTTCATTCAGTTCATTTAATAGAACTTATAGCATTAAAAATTAAAAAGAAGACGCCAAAAGGGCTCTTTGGAGCATTTCTATAAAATAAGATAAGAAAAACCTTTATTAGTCCCTCAAGTGGGAAATTTGCTTTGTCACAGCAGAAAGTGGAAAGTTGAGAGCAACAAAAAAATCAATAGAATAAAATACTATACCAACAGTGCAGTATAAAATGTACATGATACAAATATAAATATCTGTATATCTTTATTGTAAAATACATATAGAAGAAATTGATTTTCCAGCCCTGAAATGTGCCGAGCAGTGGGGTGGGCTCCAGGACCACGGCTGGGAAACCTTCCAGTAGACGGTCATGTAGTGAAGATGGTTTGTAAATGAGATGTGCAGATGTTTTAAAGTTGAAATAACTAGGGCTGAGACCACAATAAATAAATAAACAAAAGTACTCAATGCTCAATAAATAAAGATTTTTCAGTAATTAACACCACAAATATTTACAGCAACATTTAGTAAAGTTTCCATATGTATCACAAAGCCCAAGATGTTTTCATACTTTTTCACAAATCTTTCAGTTTTCCAAAGCATAATAAAATAATTTACTGAATCCAGGACTAGAGTTTCAGATCATTCAAGGACACACAAATACAAAAAGCAAGTAAAAAAAATAACTTACCAATTTAATTGCGATTAGCAATAGTAATAAATAAATTGATCAGTGAAAAAAAATCAATACCAAATAATGTTTTTTTTTTTACCTAGAATATTGTGTTTAAAGAAGCATTTAGGATCCTTTTTTTTCATTGGTGTAGCTGTGAATCAAAGATTTGACACCACTGCAGTTTTTAATTAGTGTCATTTTTAATTAGTGTGAAAAGGGCTATGAAAGTTTTGGGGTTTATTTTAATTTTAATTTTTTTTTTTTTTACTGCAATCACATGCATTCTTTCATGTGTCAGTTAACATCGTGTGCACCAGAAACTCTAATCCATCAGTCCATAATTAACCAACACCAACACTCAGTGGAAACTTCGCAATGCATCTCCAGCCGTCCGTGCTCCAGATCCACCTGTTGTGCATGCTTTCAGCCGCATGTCCTGCTGGACGCAAGTATCCGTGGTGATGCTCATACTATATCTCCTAGGTAACGCCTGCCCTCAGAACGGCAACAGGCGGGGAGTCAGTGCACGTCTCCGGAAGCTCTTCCTGTGCTCTGCTGCCAAAAAGCCGTCTGCCACCATCCAAAGCAAGTTCTCCCTGGATACACACTCCAAAGCTCACATCACCCTCTCCCCACACTGTTCTGATGCCAACTACCGTTCTGAGTCTCTCTGTATTTCTTTACCTTATTTCCATCCAGCCCTCCCCCTTCCGATTCTCTCTTGCTCACACTCTGTTTTTCCCCTGATAGAAGCCCCAGGATATGCCTGGACCTGGTGCGCTGCTACACTGACAGACTCTCCAGTTTATATTATACAGTTTGGGTTTGGATCTTATCTCTCCAGACTGTTGATTTCCTCTGTTTCACTCTCACGGTGTCTGTGTTTTTAAACAGGCCGGATATCAAAGTAATTTGGCGACAGAGGGATATTATTCACTTTGAAGCCTTTCCCATATCACATTTCAGTGATTTTATCAAGTAACAAATCCTTGACATGAATGCTGGTGTTGACTCCAGCACAAGGTACTGCATGGGCTAGAATAGTAAATAGTTAACTAAATGTGGCTCTACTTAATGAGAAGCTTTAATTACAGCCAGTCCTAACATTCTGCAGCCTTTCCTGTTTCAGTTAATTGACATATGCATTATCCAGCTCTATACCTGCTTTTCATGTTCAAAATGCTGACAGCAGTCCCTCTCATCTGGTCTTTGTTCATAATAACGATGTAACTTTGAGCCTCCAACTTGAAACACTACCAAGTTGGATGTTGTTGTAGCTTATCAAAACTGCTTGGAAAGAGTAAAGATGAATTTACCACCATGCTAAAATAACTTACTTTATTTAAGATATCAAAGGGGGGGGCAGTACCTTTCTCAAGGGTACCTCTGGCAGTCCTGGGATTTGAACCCACAACCTTCTGCTCACAGGGCCAACTCCCAAACCACTAGGCCACCAACGGCCTTACTGAAAAGACAACCCCAATTCTTTCATTGCGAAGTACAATAATAACATAGTCATTGAAAACATAAACTCTAAAATCTACATTCTACTGCCAGCTGTAAGAATGCATTGTGGGTAAAGCATTGAGAGACTAAGTATTTGAATCAATAATTATATTATGGTGTCATCCTTTAATAACATTAACCAAGCTAATTCTTTTGTTCCATTAGCCAATGGTGAAGCATGAAGCGTTTTGTATGTCTTTTCCAGCATGAGATGGGAAGCATAATGAGCTCACTTTGAGCCATTAGTCTTCCTTACACCAAGAGTTACAGTTATCACCATAACACACATCCCAATGATCACACAGAAACATAAAAAACGTAAACAAATGAAATAAAATAGGATTGCTCAGTTTTGATATTTTAGATTAAGTGAGACACATGGACAGACTGCGTTCACTTGTCCTCTGATATCATGTTACAGCCAAATAGTGCTGCATATAGTCTTCCAGACGCAGGAATAGATTTCGTTTCAGAATTCTTTTCACTTATATTGGCCACATCAGCGTAGCTCTACTTCTGTGTGTCACTTTGCTTGAAGAGAAAATGGTGCTATTGGAGGCTGGTGGAGGCTTCACCGGTGATGGCTAGTCATAATATTGGATGAGGACTAAAACAATTTCGATCACACGCTGTAGCATTACGTTTGAGAGCGCTTTCTCAACTACAGCACTGAAGCTTTGAAATGAAATGTCAAATCAAGTCAAGTAGGTTTTTATTGTTATTTCTACCAAATACGCACAGAGCACATACTAAAAAATTAAACAACGTTCCTCCAGGACCATGGTGCAACACAAGAGCAGAGCAGAAAAGCACAGAACAGAAGTGCAAACGGAATGTCATGTTTTATACAGAATGTGCCTAAAGAAAGATCGTTAATCACTGGTCACACTGGTCACACAAATGCTGAGGTCTGCTTATACCTAAAGACTACAACAAGCTAACAGAAACATCATTTATTTGTTAGAAAAACAGAACATGGTTAGGCTCAAATGGTTATTGAAGGCAATGCCAAGCAAAATATAAAATGACAAAGCCTGAATATTTAGATGCTGCTGCTGATTGTAGGTCAAACTATTATTATAGGCCAAAATAATACGCTTCTAGCATTTTGCTTGTAGTAAGAAAAACAAATGCAAATGAGAGTGACAATGGTCTTGAATTCTGTCAATTTGTACAAAATCTTGACGGAGCCCATTTTCTTTAGAGATGATTTTGTAAACTTTTCTGGCCTAATGAGCAGCAGCCGCTCTTTTTCTTCTCATATTTTTGCCACTTACAGATATTTAATATTATATAATTTTCCTCAATAAATAAATAAATAGCCAAGTATAATATATTTGAGGCAAGGGAGCAAGAGGGAAAGTGCGAGAAAAACATGTGCAACAATACAACAGGACAAGACAACATTTGGTGCTGTCGACAAAAGCAGCTATAGTACAGGTTTGTAAGAATGTGGTATTTTGACAGATTCAAGTCATTATTCCAAATATGGAGGGTGCAGCAATAAATAATAATTTTTCAGAAGCAGGACAGATATGTGCAGCATATAGTAAAAGGTATTTGGGGTATGCAATGAGTTGGGAGAAGACAAAATTCAGTTGAGGGGTGCATTTGTGTATGTGTGTGTCTGTGTCTATGTGGGTGGGTGGGTGGTTGCTTTCTGATGTAGCCACTTACCATCACTATGTACTCTTACAGGTTAGTAGAGCCGTTGTGGGTTGAAGCCTCCGTAAACATGTGCCATTTTGTGTGTTCTAAACTGTCTTGAAGCGTAGAGATGGCTCCAGGGGGCCATATTTCAGTTTATTTTAGGTACTTTTAGGCAGCACTAAATTCATCTCATGGAATCACCAGATTAAAGTTTAAATATGGTTCCAACTACTAAAATGTAGCAAATATGTTTCCCACTAGAATGTAACTCAGCCAATTAGAGTTCAGAACAGGAAATATACATTTTGTAAATAAGGATAATCTACATTTGCAGCAGACCTGGATATTGTTAAATGTGAAATAAACATGAATGACTATATGCCCTTTTGAGTCATACGACTCTACAGAACACTATCTTTGAAAGACTCACCTTAAGTAGAGATATTTACTGTGGTCCAGTGCCCCAGCAGACACCAAAGCCCTGGATTATCAGCTCTAACAGGAGCTGAAGGGTGCTGGCCCTTTACTCGGAACTCATTTTAGCTTTTATCAGGTGTCTAATGGGATGTGGAGATGGCAGGGCTCAGCACACATGGAGGAGAGAAGATGTATTTGGAACACTGAGCAGGAAGGACGTTGTCCTGTTTACACCTATCACTGTGCTTCATGCCCAGTGGCCACAAGCGGCTCTGCTTCAAACGCATGTCTTGGTTGTTCAACAATTTTGTCAGCATCTTTGATGGTTATCAAAATAATGGAAACTCTTTATTTTATTATATTACATAACTCTTATTATGTTAGTGGGCTGTCCTTGTCATCATAAAAGTGTTTTTTTTTCAAAAAGCATATTCATGTTTCAGTATGTACTGTGAGATTGCTTTAATTTAGTTTTGTTTATAGTGAGAATTTAGCAGGTTTTGAGTCATACTGAGAGTTTATTACCCACTATATGTTTGTGAAACAACAGCACGGTGGTTAGTGTAGCTACTTATACAGATTTTATTTAATGTAGCTGGGGTTTTTTTAATCAAAACATTTTTCAACTGATTGTTGAACAGTTCTAAACAATGAACACATTTCTGATCTTGTCATAAGAAAATGTGTAACAATGGTGCTTACACTACTGACTGATATGAGCAACCATTGTCTGCTAAGGTTAGTGTGAAATGTTGATGCATGTCAAGCATATCAGATGAATAGGTTTCTGGTGTCTACCAGAGTGTGAAACCTGTATGTTTAAGTGTTAAGACAGTGAATAAAGCATTGCTCCAGTGAGTGTATGTTCAGTTTGTAGCTGCTGTGATCTCTTAAACCTTCTGATGTGACTCTTAGCTGTTGCCCAGAGTTGGGAATTGGAGTGACTGATTTGTTTGTGTGTGTTTGTCTTCCACAGACAGTGTCGAGGATGAGCTGGAGCTGTCGGCTGTGCGTCACCGCCCTGAGGGCTTGGAGCAACTGGAGGCTCAGACACGCTTCTCTCGTAAAGAGCTGCAGATCCTCTACCGCGGCTTCAAGAACGTGAGCTAGCGCTTCAGTCATTAGTGTAGAAGGAACACATACTGAACAAGAACTTATTAGAAAAGTTCAGTCAACCATGATTGAAAGCGGAGTGGAAGAAGTCTTTACGGCTGGTCTGTAACAAATTAAACTTCAGAATAGAGATTCTCATGTATGGAATTACTGAGGTGATGATATTTATTACATTTAATATTAATTTAAAATTAAAATATATTTTCGTTCTAGACTTTACTTTTTGAAAGTACCCTCTGTAACACAGCACTATGAACGTAAGACAGGTTGAAACTGTGCTCTAAAAAAATAAGATGATTGATTGATTTTACACAGACCTTAAAATAAGACATTATCATAAATGTCACTTAATGTGTTTTAAATTATTTAACAAACTATATGCTATTTTATAGTGGACCGTCTTAAATAATTTTAATCCATAATTTCTATTTTATTTGCTCTTTTCTTATGTTTAATTTAGCAAACTAACAGAAATTCTGCTTTGCACTGTCCACAAGTGTGTTCTGTAGGCGATATATATATATACACACACACACAGTAAATCTTGCTAATGCGCCTCTAATTTTAAGAACAAAGGGCAAATGCCTTTGAATGTTGGCTGTGGATTATGCCAGACACGGCTATCTGAAAATGATATTGCACATTTTCTTCTAATCAGGTCAGGTAAAGGTCTCCAGAGTAGCCCTGCGGCAGAGAAGATGTCCTTTGTCACCTCTGGTGCACAATGGAATGAAACAACACCCAATTAACTCGACCTAAATTGTCAGGTGGCAAACTGTGAGGGTGGCATATGAATCCTACATTATCACACTGCTGAAGGATAAAGTAGGGGACCCCCACACAGAGACTACAGTACTGTGCAAAAGTCGCCTACGAAAACAATATTTAAAAATGTTCACATGATCAGTGTGTCCTTTTGCACACGAATATTACTAAATAACCAAATAAACCTAAATAGAATAAATACTAATAAAATTGCATAGTAAATAGTGATTGTGTGTTCAGTATATCTGTATATTCCTTTTGGAAGTCCAGTATTACTTCCTAGGAAACCTGGTTTAACTCCATCAGTTCTTCAGTAAATTAGATCAGGAGCTGCTGTTGGAATTTCACAAAAGTTCATCCTCTCCTGGAGGAACCGAGGAGAAATCTGGAACCGGACCTGTGTTCTCCTCACCAGCTCACACAATTCCAGCTACTTTTTACAAACAAAACAAATATTGATGCTTTTTATTGCTTTGCTGTTTGTTTGCTATAATTTTTTCGGATGTTAACTTTGGTAGCAGAAAGACGAATTATCACACACCGAAAAAATGTCTTTAAACAATTTGCATAGGTGACTAAGACTTTTGCACAGTACTGTATTCTTCAACACCTCCATCCAAATAGTGCCTAACGTATTTAGTCGGACGGACCAAGAATTGAACTCCATCTTGTTATTCCACCTTGGAAATTTTTGCAAGCCATGATATCTGATTTAGTGACCCTCGGTGTAACATAAAAAAATGAAATTAAAGCATGTTTCACTTAAACAGCATTTAAGTTTCTGGTTGTATGTGTATACATTCAGCACTATGCAGGCGTGGAAATGTTCAGTTATACTGTGTCAAAATCTGTGGAGCAAAAATTTGAATGAAAGTTACAAAGTGTCTACTTTTAAGCAGGCTCTGGTACATAGAAGTATAAAGTAAATGGGTTAACACATCCAATTAAGTGATATAATTAACTTTAATGCTGGACAGCTGATCACACTGTGCAGCCTGAATCCGCCTTGACTCAACCCATTTCAGCAAACTGTGTGGTGGCTTACGTGCAGTACTGATCCTTGCACAAAGATTAATTAGCAACTTCATGGGTGAATTCCGACCAAAAAAACTGGACTGGCATGATAAAAAAGGAAACGCATCTTTTGTTTGAGATTTGTAACAAGTGCTTTGGAAGTCTAAGTGAAAATACAAGGATTAAAAAAGTTTTTTTTAAGTGAGAATAGAAGTATTCAGTTTAAAAAAAAGTTTTATTACAAAAAATGTTTAATTTTAAACAGTTGAAGTTTAAGCCAGGAATGCTCGTAATTATGCTTGATTTCATTTTACTTCATAAAATGGCCAAGAAGTTTTGAAAAGATTTGAATAGGTTTAACTTTTAGAGCATTCAGATATTTCTTGTATTAGCGCTCTGGCCCATTCATGTAATTGTCATTGCCAACCATAGCTCAGCGATTTTCTCCTCTCTCTGTTTTGGACAATGGCTTCTATTAAGTGCTAAAAGCCTCTCTCTTTTTAGTCAAGCAGTTCATCGGGCACCTGTCCAATTCGCTCTAAGTGATCAGGTGGTCTTTAAAGGTTTATAGATGGCTTTTTAGATGGAAGATGTTTCTTTCGCTTTCAACCCTACCACAAAGACAGAAACAGGGTAATGTGCCACTGGCACCCTCGCTGCAAAGGGCCATATATAGTCTTGCTTTTAAAACCTCTATGACAGTTATAGTCATAGGAATTGGCCCTCTATCATGGACATCTCAGTCTGGACTCGGATCAAAGGACACCAGTTCTAATATCTGGTGGGAAGACAGGGTCATATTGTGTGGTTTTCCCTGAAACAGTGCTTATGAAAGACACAGTTAAGACTTCAGCAATGTTGAGTTCAGGTTTCTAGATTATCTAGACTCTGAACTCCTGTTTTATCCTTAGTATGTTTTGATCTCTGGGCCAAACCTGGGTCCACTTTGCTTCAGAGTACTTTGGACATAATCCAGTTAAAAATATGTGACAAATTATTTAATCTAATACAAATGCTTGTTACATGACAAAGAATGATACTAAAAAACTAGATTTTAAATATCATTTGTTATTAAATGAACTAAGAGTTATGATTTTTGTATACAGGACCCTACATGGAAGCATGGAGTTTTACCTTGCTTATTCAAAAAAATGCCTGACCACATCAACCATGTTTCTGAAAAGATATCATTCACCTGAGAACACATCCAGATTTCTTACATTTGAAATTGTTTAGAAGTGAAGTTGGGATTTAATGAGGAGCATCTGCAGTAATCTTTCGGGGGTTTGTTTTTTCGTATACAGTAACACCCTGTGAAAAGCAGCCACGTATAGTGAAAAACCACGTTGTTGTGTTTTGGTAAAACAAAGGCCTAAAAATGCCAGTTTTTATAGTGTAAACCCTAAATATGCTCCCAGAACAGTGTAATTTCATTTTAATGCCTTACGCTTAAAGAAAATGTAAAGGTAAACCCGTATTCACCTCTTTTAATTTAATTTACAGAAATAAAAATACAGGGCTTTACAAAGGACAAAACAAAAAACACTGAGACAATCCATGGGGCAGATTTTAGTCTGCAGTTGCCACAGATGATTCAAACGGCAGCAGCAAGGAGAAATAAATAATCAGAATCAGAAAACTTTATTGATCGCAGAGGAAATTGTATTAGCATTAGCAGTGTGCGGCAAGCCAAAACAAAGACTCATACACAAAAGAAACATGAAAATAACTCTCTCTACCCACACATTTAGACAGGACACAGCTTATTAATACTAAATAACTGTTGAAAATTGGGGAAAAATGTTTAAAACACTGAAATACGAAGGCAAGATACGGAGCAGTCATGTTGCAGCCGGCTTGCGTCTGTGCACTACATAACGCTCTCGGATTGGCTACTTTCAAACCTCCTAAGTTCAATATTTTACCATTTCAGGATGCATTTTCTATATTTATACAGTTATATTTTATATGGAAATGTTCTCAGAAAAAATCTGCATTAGACTGAATCTGCGACTGCTGATCCTTATTACTTCATCTACATGGCATTTGTAAATACAAGCACAGATAATCCTGTGTATATTATGTGGTAATAGCGTCCCCATTGTGGTCAGTATTGTGTTGTGCGAATGTGTAACTTTATGTGTAGAGCATTTTTCATACAATACTGTATGATACAATACAGTTTCAACATAGAAGTTGATTGAAAGGTAAATGGAAAGATAAAGATTTATATTAGATTTTAAATTGATCAAATTATTTTTTCAAATGTTCCTTGAAAAGACACCACTTTGTGTATATATCTGTTCATGTTTATTAACCATCATGCTTTATGTGTGGCTGTGAAAGGCGTACCAAGCTGCCTCAGCAAATATCCTGTTTTTAACTTTTACGTGGATGAATAAAAATTTGACTTCATCCTAGTTTTCATTCATCCAGGCTCTGGCACACTGGCCCCCTGGGCCTCTTTTCTTTGTTCACCCATCTGTATTAACCTTTCAAGTGTATGAAACAGCACTTCCCCCTAAAGCATCATCTAATATCACTTTACTCCTCTGAAAACCTGCCATACTAGTCTCTACCTCTAACTTTGTCTCAAAGCGCAAGCCTGTTACTATGTAAGCTAATTATTGAATGATCATGGATGACTAGACAGAAAAATACTTTTAATTACGCTCTGTTTATTTATAAACTGTAATGAGCCTTATGTTGCTCCTCCACTCTGAACGATGTTAATAGAACTTTTGACTGGTAGGCAGCTGAAGTAGTTGATGGCATTGTGAGAAAACCAAGATCTCTTTAGATGGTAATTACTCCGACTCCATCTCATCTCGAGAGCCAGAGGATGACAGTTACACAAAACATTCTCTTTTAATTAACCAGCGCTCAGTACAACAACAAAACCCCTCATACGCCGCCCCCAGTCACAGTTGTGTGTTGTTAGATTAGTCACTTTTAGCTGTTGTGGGGTGTTTATTCCCCTGCCATCGCACCATCTAATTTGAAATTCTGTAGATTTGTTCTCAAGGTACCACTCAAGATGACCGTTTTGAGTATGATAATACATGATGGATGAGAAAATGATCCATACATGCTATGTGGTTTCTGAGTGTACTCATTAATCATGGCAGTTCACGTGGGATCTGAAAATGGCCTCCAAATATGCCTCTAAAGCATGATTAAAATAATATGGATATGTAGCACCTTTTATGTACACAACACTGTCAGTAATAGAGCTAGTTTTGGAAATAAATAGAGCAAGCTGAGGTTTTTCATGAATGAATTTGTTTTTCTCTTTACTATAACTATGCATCTGCATCCAGTACTCCTCATGTAGACACAGTTTTAACACAGTGGTGGTGTAGTGGATTGCACAGTTGACTCACAGGTTCCTCCCACAGTATCAGAGATACTGAACTGGCCCTATGTGTAACTCAAGGCACGGTTACTTTACAATGGGTATAAAATAATACAAATCAACAAACACTCACACACACACACACACACACACACACACACACACACACACACACACACACACTCAAAGATTA
>JBBPDC010000011.1:12508347-12549784 GCA_037974485.1 Hemigrammopetersius urotaenia | reverse complement strand
ACACACACACACACACACACACACACACACACACACACACACACACACACACACACACACACACACACACATACTCAAAGATTATGCCAAGGGGAGGCAGCAAGTAAAACCACAAACATACACACCTCACACACACATACTTTTAATTTCATTACAGACTTTAGATTACAAAAAAATATAACATTTCTGTGTTACAAATGTGGCTTAATGTCAATTAATCATGAAAATGTTCCCATTTAACCCACAGTTTCATCATTCATTCATTCATTTTCTGGAAGCGCTTAATCCATACTTGGGTCACGGATACCCGGGGCCTATCTACGGTCACACACATACACACATGATTCACTCACACACGCACACCCACAATTTAGCAATCCTAGTTCACCTGACACGCATGTCTTTGGACTGTGGGAGAAAGCGGAGGTTCCAGAGGAAACCAATGCCACCACTAGGTGAACATTCAGCTCCACACACTCGCAGCCAGGACCCGGATTCACTACCCACTGCACCTTCATGGGCCCCAAATATAAATCATTTTGTGTTATCAGTGCTATGACAGGTTGTAAATGGAATTTCAGATCATCATTAGCACATGTTTTAGCTTCAGTAAACCAGAATTAGGCCAGAAGCTGACCTGGGAACTGAATTTTACCTTGGAACCACTGACCTCCCTGTGACCCTGACTTCATTTCTGCAGCTTCACTGTGCTGATTAGTGTGTCAGCCAGGTCATGTCAGTGCCAGAGTAATTGGGATATCCCTGCTGGAATAGTTTCTTATCGGTCTGTCTATTTCTGCTGACTTGCTGTTATTCTGTAAGCTCATTCATACTAAAACCCTTCCCAGAATGAGCGCTGCAGCACTTGACCAGGACTGAAGAAGTACTGTAGGCATATAGTGGTATATTAGGCAGCAGGCAGTATTGCTGCAAGGTAAAGTGGCATTTGGCAGATGCCCTTTTCCAGAGCGACTTTCAGTCATTAGTTACAGGGACAGCCCCCCTGGAAACGCTGAAGGTTAAATGTCTTGCTCAAGGACACAATGGTAGAAAGTGGGGGTTCAACTCTGTGGTCATCAGGTTCACTTTTACCCACTGGGCTATTATCACCCCTGCTGCAAGCCTAAGCAACACACAATTATTACAACTAGACTATTAGGACTTTATACATGTTTTAAATTAATTAGATCAACTTTAGTTAATTAGTGTTATTGGGTTATATGGCATTTGTTCCCACAACTTTCCTTCAAGTTGATAATGAGGTGTGATGAACACAACCCCCGACAGTGAGAAGCTGAATACATCATTATTATCTATAAGGTACAGGTTACATTTAATAGAAGAAGACTTTAATTATTTGTTGGAAAAGGATGGCAGTATGCCAAAAATGTCACGATATTTCAAAACATATTCACAATAATTGATATGTATCACATGATTTAGTTTGATATGTTGAAACAGTCCAAAGAAGTAAAAAAGTTAATAATAATAATAATAATAATAATACATTTTATTTGTGGGCGCCTTTCTAATTCCCAAGGTCACCTTACAGAGCATAGGCAAGACAATAAGCATAGACAATAGACAATAGACATGGACAATAAGCAGTATTAGAAATAATAAAATAAGATAAAATAATTAAATCATATGAGTAAAATTCACTAACGATTAAGATGTGTAGTAAAGTAAATAAGCCTGTCTGAAAAGATGGGTTTTGAAATTACTTTTGAATAAGGGAAGTGATTCTAAATTCCTAACTGTGGGTGGGAGTGAGTTCCATAGCCGGGGAGCAGAGCGACTAAAAGCACGGTGTCCCATAGTGACAAGGCGAGCAGAGGGCACGATAAGATGAGGGGCAGATGAAGATCTGAGAGAGCGGTGGTACATTACAAATATTTTCAAAATGGTAATGAATATGTGTCTGCAGTCACTAATGAACTGTGCTCTAAAACATATTTCACAGGTGCTTCACAGGTACATATGGCTTCATTGCACTGAATTAATGACTGAATCGATACTGAAAAGTATTTACACTGCTGAAGCTAGGCTAAGACCGTAGCGGTAGGGGTCCACACTTCACTTCCTCACTCATAACAATGCAACACTTACATTTGTTTCATATCAGTTAAATCAATTAAATCATGTATTATAGTTAATAAATAAGTTATAATAATGATCCTTTTGTTCGATTGGTTCCTTTTTTGTGTCATTACAATGTTACATTTTGCCAGTGAACGCCAAGGTTTGTGTATGTGCACTTGTGGAGTGCTGTGTCAAGATCTCTTGTCACTGGTGGGCTAGTTGGATTGCATGAATGACATCATGTTTTAGGATAGTGCAGTGTAATCTCCAAGAATTAAATGAAATTTTGCATTCAGTTCCTAGGAGCTGGATAGGTCACATGGTGATTAGGGGGAAACCCCCTTGGGGGTGCAGCTTGGAGTTTCTTTGAAGGGAATGTTGCAGTTTGATGAGTTACCTTCTAGTCCTTTTCAGAATGAAGCAGTATTGCCCTGGGATAAATACCCTTCTTGAGTAACTGTCTGATTTAGAACAGAGGGCAGGAGAAGTTAGGCCTCCTTGGCCTGCTTAACTTCTAACTTCATGTCCCAAGTGAGGGCACAGAACTGTGTTCTCAGGTATCAGCCGAACCAATACACAGACTCTTTTGCACAGACACACGCACACACACAGAGAGAGAGAGACACACTCTCTTCCACCCACTCCTTTTACTCTGTAAATCTCACTAGTGCAGAAAGCACTGGGCCAGACATGCCAGCAGTTGTCCAGTTGGAACAAACACTTCTTGACCTGGTTATTTTAAGACGAGTTCAGCAGGGCTTTCTGATGATTTTGGTCTCATCCTTAAACTGAAATATTAAACTTGCAGAGACAGTTTCAGATAAATGGTCACGCCTGCTTCAAGCACAAAAACAGAGTTTTGATTCATGATTGTTAGTAAGAGCTCATTAAAATTTAATTACTAAATATTCACATTACCTCCACAATGAGAGGGTCTCACATTCCATGGTAGTAGAATTAAGGTCCTCATTTCTAAAATGAAGAATATAAATTCTGCAAATGGCTGTTTTGTCAGTGTGGGGACAGGAATAGGCAAATTAAAGGAACATTGTTTTTCAGTAGCATTGGGGCGACGAGTGGCCTGGTGGTTTGGGATCTGTACCTGCAGTCAGAAGTTTGAATCCCAGGACTGCCATTGGCACCACTGAGGTACCCTTAAGGTACCGTCCCCACACACTGCTCCCCGGCGCTGTGTTTCTGGCTGCCCGCTGCTTCTGTTGGGTGAATGGATTAAATGCAGAAAACAATTTTGTGCTGCCCACACTGTGTGCTGTGGTGTGTTCATGTGTGACAAATGGACACTTTAGATTTTATTTAGTCAACTTCTACATACAATAGTTTCAGCTCCCTTCCTTGTACTTTGAATAGAACAGAAAGCCTGCTGACTTAAAACAATCCAGTGATAAAGGATCAGTTGCTTAAGCCATGTGTTTTCTGGGTATTTTTAAGTAAAGGGACGTTTTGTCCATGGCGGTTGACTGTACACTACAAAAAGAGCAGACAGGGAATATGGTGGGTCATCCTTTTAAGCTTATTATCACCATTTAACTCTGAGTTCAGTTCAGTTTGCATTACTGTGAGATTGAGTGATGTGTATTAGACCATCTCACAGGCAATTTCCCTTAATTTTCTAAGAATAGCAATTTGCTGGTAGTGTAGGCTAAATAGACCTAAAGACTAAAGAGCCTTTGCAGATTTTCCACTGCTGTTCTCTTTCCTTTGGTCTTCTGCCAGCTATTGTGTAGATGACCAGAGTGAATACTGTAATTGGGCTGTTTACCTTGCCCTAAAAAACAGGAGCTGTGCAATAATAACTGCACTTCCAAGCTATTCTACCCTGAACTCCTGCATAAAACTGCAGGTGAAAACGCACTGAATAGGACCCAGATGGACTTTTCAAGATATCTGAACCAAACTAAAATATTCGAATATCTCTGCAGCCATCGTGCTGAGACTTCAGTGTTTCCAGCTGCTCTGTAGAGGATAATGAATTGAAGCTACTTACTGTTCCTAGTGCTTCAGGATGATAATGGACACACTAATGCATGTGCAAAGTCTGTCCCTGGTGTGTAATTAGGCTTCTTTTGAGATCATTTCTGTGTTCATAAAACAGACTGCTTTTTAAAAAGCACCAGCATAATGTTCTTTGATTAGATTTGGTTTTGGAAACTGAGAGAGCATCAGCCTAAAGTAGCAATAAAAGCCAACAATGCTTTCAATTTCCCAAAAGTGTTGTATCTGGACAATGATCATCTCACAGTGATTTTCCTGCCGCAGCTCTTCTGATTAGGCAGTCTTTATTTACTAATGTAATTAAACCAGAGGGGTCAATATCCTTTTTTTCACTTTGGAGTGGTCAGATGATATTCATACAACAAAGCCCATGCAGTATTGTTGTGTTTATTTCAACAGTTATGATCGTCCGGCTGAGGTGATGCAAAAACTTCACTGAAAAGCTACATTTTGTTGTCCTCAACTACTATAAAACATTATCAGTTGCATAGAAGTAATTCTCTACTTAATCCAAGTAAAGCTATAAATAGTAAATTGGGCTACAGGCCATTTCCTGTATAATCATTTAAAAATTATTTCTATTTTTTATTAAAGGAAATTGCAGTTGCGTTAATTGCTTATGTTATTATCCTGTAAATATACCAGTCTCTAATAAACAAATAGATAATGAATCTTTTGCATCATCAGTGATGTTTAATTAATTCTACTCTCTTGTGAAATAAAGGGAGCTTCACTCATTGCCCCAAGTGAATGAAAACTCTGTTCTGGTCTTTAGCTGTTGAAATCCACTGTTTGAGAATATTCTCAAAGTATAGAGTCAATAGTTCTAAACTATACTTCTTTTAAAAGCACCAGCTGACACTTTCAGTTTGTAGCATTAACATATCAATACAAACAGCAGCACAAATATGACCTTTACGGGCCACCGAAAGTCAGGTGGAGATGGATTTAGTCTAAAAGCCCGGCGTTCTTATGTCTTTGCTGGTATTTTCTCTTCCTTTGTATTAATGATGCTCCGCTGAGCCTGCCTTATCTGTTAAGCACTTGGGTAAATTCCATTTGAGCGCTCTTGCTATAAATCAGGGGCGAGCCTCGCCATTCATTACAGCCGCTGAATCAGCTATAATGATTCAATGAAGAATAATCATCTCTCACAACACGGCGAAACATGAATAAAGCCTCCAGACAACAATGGCTCCCTCAGTCCTTGTGGGAGCAGCTCTGTGGAATGAGATCCCATTATTGCACACATGTAGTTTATAGCACATTGTACTCATGTATAAAAATGACATATTTCCTGAGAGGCACATTCAGAAAGAGGTTTGGAAAAGAAGTCATTCTATGATATAGTTCATACATAGTTTCTGTTACAGTGGGCACAGGTTCAGTATTGTGGATCTTGTTCAAAATGCATCTTTCCATTCTATGAGTCTATTTAATGGTGCATAATAAAGTAGTGATTTCCTTTCTTACAGGAATGTCCAAGCGGTGTGGTCAACGAAGACACATTCAAGGACATTTACTCTCAGTTCTTCCCACAGGGAGGTCAGTACATCTGTGGATATTACCCACCATTTCCTCTTACATATACAGTCACGTTCACGTGAGTTACAGCACTGTGCCTTCCTGTTTAAAGAAAGCCATAATGGTAGTGTAGCATGCAGTCAGAGTGACAATAATTTATAAGAAAAGAGAGCAATAAAGCAGATGTATCATCTGCACTGGTACTGGAGTCACAATGTTGACTCTGTTTATACAGTCATATGCAAAGATTTACTTGTTTTCTAAAGGATGATAAATTAATATATTGAATGTTTTGAAGAAAAAAAACGTGTCATAATTTTAGAAAAGTCACATTGATACTATTCATTAAAATGTGCAGCAGTGTCCTCATAGTTGGTGTGGATTTAAGTTTACAAAACATTATACATGTCTAGATGTGCGCAGATATTTGCATATGACTAAATCAAGCTTAACTGTGTGTGATTTGCTGGGTGCTTTCGGTTGTTTTGAAAGAACAATACAAAATAGCTAAACACTAAAATGTGATTTCTTGTCTACAGTACTGTACTGGACTGCTTTTGGTGTAACTTTAAGGGAAGAAATCAGAACTCAGCAGTAACACTTAAATTCATTGCTGCAATACCAATTCTGATGATACATATACATATATTAAAATCACGTGCCTAGTATCGTGTAAGTCCTTCCTCAAGTCACCAAAACAGCCATGACTCTGGGGGTGTGCTGTGGTATCTGCCACTGAGAAGTTAGTAGAAGATCCTAAAACCTTTAAATTGCCAGGTGGGCCCTCCATTGATCTGACTAGTTTGTCCGGCACATCCCACAGACTTGATTGTATTGTGATCTGAGGAAACTGGAGGTCAACATCTTATTTTGACACCCATCACCCACATAAATGCCAGGATCCAAGGTTTCCCTGCAGAACATCACACTGCCTCCGCCGTCACGCCTTCTTCCCTTAGTGCATTCTAGTGCCATCTCTTCCCCAAGCAAGTGAAACTCATGCATTCAGTCAATCACATGAGGTAAAAGAAAATGGGAAAATGGACCGCCTCATTAATTTGCTCCATAGTCCAGTTCTGATGCTAAAATACACTATGTAGGAGCTTTTGGTATTGGGTGGGGTCAGCATGGGCACACTGACCAGTGTACAGCTACACAGCAAGGCCACAGCACAGATCAGCCTTTGCTCTTCACAGGCATTAGCGAGTGCCAGTTGGTGCTTGTCCTTCATTGGACCACTTCTGGAACTTTCCACTGCACTGTAGTAACTCCCAAACAGACTTTTTTTGGAGATGCTCAGATGCCCATTTTCCTGGTTCCAACATATCAACTTGAAGAACTGACAGTTTGCTTGCTGCTGACCTCCTGACAGATGCCATTGTAATGAAGTAATGAGGGAATCATATTATTCTCTTGAATTCTCAGTGGTGTTAATAGTATGGTCATAACAAGGCTATGAATTCCTATCACTAATTAAAAACTTCCCCAATGAAAGGGGATATGGCAGTGATTGATCCCATTCAGGCATAAGTATTGCACTAGACTTGTTAGTAGGTTGTAGTTTGTTTCTGTCTATTAAACCTTGATGTCTGACAGCTGAGGTAATTCTGGGATTTGCAGTTCAAGAGTTTCTCTTATGACAAAACATTTGAGGATAGTTTTCACTCTAAAGCCTATCAAACTGAATACTGAATACTGAATACTGAATGCTGCAAAAATCCCCCTCAGTTCCTTTTGGGTTTTCTTCATCTTTGTTTAACTCTAAAGTAATCGTTATTCTGTTTTATGAATACATACCAGTGCTTTACTGGAATTTCTGTTTCAGATGCATCCACATATGCACATTTTCTGTTCACTGCGTTCGACACAGACCACAACGGCTCAGTGAGTTTTGAAGTAAGTAACTATTTATTATGAAGTGTTTAATATTTCAAGCTAAAGCGTGCTATGAGTACCGAACCTCACAATGATCCTGTTTTTCAGAGAAAACTCTGGCTCTGTGAGCACCTGCCCAGCTTCATATTTCTGCCTCATTTATTGCAGCTATAAAACTTGTTACAGCACCACATAAAAACATGCTCTCTGGACCGTGTCTCTGTTCTCCACACAGTAGACATGGAATCTGAAGCTTTATTTATTCACGACGCTTTGCATGGCCTACAGCCTGTTGGCAATTAGGGAAAACGAGACTATTGCCATTATCATTTTTAATAAATAAAAGTAACAATCATGCTTTAATTACCAGCTAGAAACTTGTGACCGTGTCTGCTTTTTGAGTGTCTTCAGGCCTGTTGGAGTAGAACATGCAGTCAAAAAAAAAAATCCTATGTGAAGCATAGAATGAATTTCAGTTGCATGCAAACATTTAAACACCCTTGGTCGAATTATATGCTTTGTTGATTTGAAAAATAAGTACGCACCCTCTATAGAGAGCCAACATAAAATATGTCATATTCTACAACTGTAACATAATAGAAACAAATAGTATAATGTGTTATATTTTGTATTTATGTATTTAATAACTTTTGCAACAGCCACTTCTTTTTCTAACATGATAAATTCATATTATTGTATAAGTTATATTATGTTTGTACATCAGAACGTGCAGGAGATTGTTCTTAGTAGAGGATGTGTATTTATTTTCAATTAAGCATGTAATTAGTCTGGGGGGCCCAGAGGTTTGGATGCAACTGTATGTGTCCATTTATTTCTGTAACTGAAAGTGGCTTGAATTGTTCTGTTCGTCTTTGTGTCTGAATCTGAATGCAGGACTTCGTAATGGGCTTGTCTATTCTCCTCCGAGGGACAGTCCAGGAGAAACTCAACTGGGCTTTTAACCTGTATGATATTAACAAAGATGGATATATAACAAAAGAGGTATCCTTATTTCAGCGGCAAGAAACGTATTTATGGAAAGCTATTGTCAACGTTTGAAAACTGGAAACCAATCTCTGATGATCTCTGTGACACAGGAAATGTTAGACATCATGAAAGCCATATATGACATGATGGGAAAATGCACATATCCTATTCTCAGAGAGGAAACTCCAAGGCAACACGTGGAGATATTTTTCCAGGTGAGATGATTGAATTGTTGCTGTCATATTACCCCTCCTTTTTTGTTTTCGTTTGAGAACTTCTGCTGTTCTTTATACTGTGTGAGCAGTTTATGATGAATGGATCAATGGAAATGCTACAAAAGTACATGGAATACGATTTTACATTAACAGACACCCTGTAGAAAAGATCCCACAAAGGGTTTTTTCTTCTTTAGGAAACCAAACAAGGTTCTATGGCATCAGGCAGAGAATCCTTTCTGACACCCTCATTTTTAAGAGTGAAATTACAGCGACAGTATATTACGTATTTATTATGACCCGAGTTATATTTTACAATTGAATAGACACGTATATCATTATTCTCAATGATAAATGGTCTTTCTTATGAATAGAATTCTTCTATTTGTTCATTGCTGTAGTGTTCGCACGCTGCTGCAGCTCTGTGGGGTTTATTCGAGAGCTTGTTTGTGTGGAAGTGGATCTGAGGAAGAAGCTCCATGCAGACAAAGTAGCATGACTTTGTGATGAGAATTAAAATGCTTATTTTTTGTCTTGTTTTAGAAAATGGACAAAAATAAGGATGGAGTTGTCACCATAGATGAATTTATAGACTGCTGCCAAAATGTAAGTTAAGATTTTTTGTAATAATACTGTTTTGTAATAATACTTAATACTGTCAATGACTGTTGTACTTTATTTGTTTACAGTTGCATTTTGTCAGGTCAGGCCTGTTCTAGATGATTGGTAGTGGATGATCGCTCTCTGAAGTCTAGCGCGGTTCACCTAAATTATTTGTCTCAGTACTAATAAAAAGGGACCAAACGGTGAAACAGATATGAGAAAGACATGTTTCATGTTCAAAGATGTATGTAACTACAGTTTAAACAGACAATAACAGATTCCAGGTGTGGTTCAGTGTGTAGTTGGGTTTGGAAGCAGGCAGCTAGAGCCCCTCGCTGGGTGAAAAATCTTCAATGGCTGACACCAGGCTTGTGGGTTGCCTTATTAAAATGTAATGCCCTGTTGTTTTATGAAGCCATCCTCTCGTGTGGCACCAAGTTCAGATACGAAGTTGAAATGTCTCACCTGTGCTTATCTGTCCTCTGCAGGACGAGAACATCATGAGATCGATGCAGCTTTTTGAAAATGTCATTTAATATCTAAAGGGACAAAAAAAAAAGTCACTGGTGTCTGGCCAGCTCCGACCGGGACCTTTCTGCTCCACACGCCCTGATCCCCTCATGAAGACAAATGCATTTGAATGGAACTCACACAGTCAATCCATAAAACACCATTCTCTCAGACTCAAAGCGCATTCAGTTTCTTCTCATTACAGCCCCTGTTAAAGGGCTTCATTTTTAAAAATGGAGGTTATTACTTTCAAGGATTCTGTGCAAACACTACATCACACGCTCCATTTTTTTTTTGTTGAATGACAGATCATGCTGGAAAGGCTTACTTTTAAAGGGCCCATATCCTATTTTTCCCTTACTTTGTTTGTTTATTTCAGATTTACATGATTATATTACAACCTCTCTTTCCGTTATGATGAAACAGGCTGTCTTTATTAATATGCTTGCCTGTAAATGGCCTCTGTTCTGACTGGCTGCACTGTATTGTGTCTCCATCAAAAACCGGCAGTCCAGACAAAAACACTCCTTACAGCGAGAGCGCTTATAAGCTGAATGAGCAAATATACACAATATGGACAAAAGTATCAGGACGCCTGATATTGAGAATTTAATGACGTTGCAATTAAATGCATAAACTTTAATATGGAGTTGTTCCCCCTTTGCAGCTATAACAGCTTCCACTTTTCTTGGAAGGCTTTCCACAAGATTATGGAGTTTCTGTAGGAATTTGTGCCCTTTCATTCTGCAGAGCATTTATGAGATCAGGCACTGATGTTGGACGAGAAGGCCTGGCTCACAGTCACTGTTGCAGTTCATCACAAAATTGTAGGATGAGGCTGAGGTCAGGTCATCCACACCGAACTCATCCAACCATGTCTTTATGGAGCTTACTTTGTGCACTGGGGCACAGTCATGCTGGAATAGAAACGGTTCTTCCTCAAACTGTGTCCACAAAGTTGGAAGCATAATTATTTTGTCCAAACTGAATGCTGAAACATTAAGACAGCCTTTCCCTGGAAGTATAGGGGCAAAAACAGTTGTGTCCAAATACTTTTGTCCATATAGTGTGTGTTAATGCTTTCTGTCACGAAATCAGTGAAATTAAAATGGGTAAAGTGTTGACTGGGTAGTGAGGGCTACATTTTGAAACTTATTTACAAACTGCATGAAGTAAAATTCCATAGGTCCCCTTAAATTTCCCGAACATTATCATCCTAACACATTTAAACCGTCTGCCTTTTTTCTGACACTAGATTGCACGAGTTGCATAAAGACGATACACAGAAATAGCCTTTATTTCTGTCTCCAGGATGACGCTGAGAAGTCAGTGTAAGCCTTAGCCAGTTTGACTCTAAGCATAGCATGTTTTTGTAAACACATGCATGAGGATACAGGTTCGGGGTGTCCTTACTAGAGCTATTCTTCCTTTAACTATAAGTGTGACCATTTCGAAGCTTTCTAGTGAATGAGTACCTTTAAGTTTCTTTGCTACTTTTTTAATCAACCCTTATGAAACTTCCACTTATGCAAGCTGTGATGATATACATCAGATCCTACAGAAACATTCCAGGATGACACTGCAGAAGTTCCAGCCAGAAGTCAGAATAAATATCCAGAGATATGAGAAAGAGATTCTGTATAATTTTTTTAATGTATTTAATATAGATATAAAGAGGTTTTCGACTTTGTTCACGTTTATTTGCCAACCAGAACAAAATAATAAATAATATGTATATGAAATAATAGATTCCAGGCTTGTTTTCATATGTTGAGTTGGGTTTGGAAGCTAGCGGCTACAAGCACATGGAGTGTTATAGATTTATTATAGGAATAATACTGTCAAAATTATGCTGCTTATATGTATATATCTAAAGTCCTATATTTAAAGAAAATCACATGCTGTTATGTTTACATGTATGTTTTCAGGCACTGTGTCGCTGTTCTCAGAGCAAAGGTTTTACAGCTAGCATTTATTTTCCTAGAACTCAAACACTATTTGGTTTTCAGCGCTGCAGAATTTGGTTTGAGGCTGTTTCATATATTTTGTGGTGGAAAATGATTTTATCAGTATTTGTCTGTCTGTTAAGGGTGAGTCAGAGGATCGGCGCTGATGTGTGTATTCTGTCAGAGGTTCTGTAAGTAAATGATTCAGGTTGTGGTTTCTTGCAGGTTGTTGGGAATGCCAATAGAAGTACATTATCATTTTTAAGACAATTTCTAGCCCATGAACATTACATGGCTCTTTCATTACATACTTTCTATGAAATTTGAAGCATCCTTTCATGTCGTCCCTTTTATGTTGTTCCAAGGCAGATTCATTCCTCCCCCCCTCCTCAGTCTGCTTTTTTCTCTTTCATTCCTCCTGTTTTCCGGCATTAGTACTGATTAGCTTCCACTGTCTAAATCAAAGACACAGGGCTGCGATTGGCTGTTCCGCAGCCTGAGCAGCAAGCTTGCTGGGTAGCAGATGTATGCTTTCCGTCACCCAGTTGCATCCAAGAGCATTTGGAGTCCAAAGGCAACATTTGCGACGGCTGCGAACTACAGTTACCACCAGCAGCATATTTTATTTTGTTGCTCTTGATTCTTCTGTGAAAAAAAAACTGTTTTGCATAAAACTGCTGTGTAACCTTCTATGGTTCTTTTGCCATTTCTGTTTTATTCATGCATTGACCACATTTGCACCTAAAATGTAAGCAAATCTACACCTTTGTGATACTTTGTTCCATTTAAGTTATATATTTTCCTGATTTGTTGGTAGACAGGGGAAATGTTTAATGAAGTAGCAGTAATTAATGAAGTAATTATTGTTTTCTGAGGGTTAAAGGGGCACACAAATTTAACACCCTTCACTCTTTAAGCAAATTGACAGTTCACAAGACTGAGATGGGATATTGACTTGGTGCCACCTAGGGGTGACATGATGTACATGCAAACTGCATCAAAGGTCCAAAACCATTAAAATAAAGACAAATGGTGAGCTTATTTGGGTTTGGAAACTGTTAAATATTCGTTTTAAATCTGCTTTCTTATAACATTCTTCCAGCTGCCTTCGGAAACATGATGTCATAGCACATATGCTGTAGAGACTGAGATACTGAACATGGGAATTCCTGTAGGTATAGTGTGTGAAGGACTGGCAGTTGCATGTTTTTTTAATGAAGCTGAACGCTTCACTTTGCTCGTGATTGGCCCTTAGTGGGGGGTAGTATTGAATGAAGCTGATCTAGTGCTCTCTGTGCATATCACATGTCCCTATGGTACTAGACGACAGAGGCATTTTGTGGCATAGATTCAATAAACGGCTCAGAATGTACATGCTTTGTTCTGTTATGGTGTCTCTGACAAACAAAACACATCTGTCTCCTATGCTTCAGTGTTCTGTGGTATATAAAGTGTTCACTAATCATCAAAATCTCAATTTCTTGATGTAAAAATCAGTTTAAAAGAATGTTTTCCTGCAATAAGCAGTGGATAGTTGGTAAAATTCTCCTGCTGCTTTTTCAGCCAGATGGACAAACTTATTTAGATGCATGTTTTTATCACATTCAATTTTTTTTTCCCAGTAAAATAATGTGGAACATTTGAAAAGCTACACCTCATTTCACTTAAATCTGTATTTAGATATGATTAATTAAACAAGTTTCCTCAGTGATGTGATTACAGTTCATTTGATGGTTAGAGTGATATCAGCACAGCAGAAACAACACCAGTCAATGGACGAATGTACTTTTAATTCAACATGTTATAAAGGCCTTGAACTGAAATGTATGTGGCACGGTATCCTCGTCTCAACAACCAAATCCTGAATCAAAATCAACATCCATCTAGGTTCAAGCTACTATAAGCAGGTACACGGTATATGTACATGTCTACCTACGCTCTACAAAGGTGAAGTACATGGGATACCTGAGGTATGGTTGCAAACAAACCATAGTCTTTCGAATATGTCTCAATTTGTAATAAAATATACAGTTCACTTCTAGAGAAGTACCAAAACAAAAATTAAGGCAGATTTTCATTTGATAAACTTTTTCTGGCCACCTTGTAAAGCAGACATATTCCATAAGAATGGAAGGACAAACCACTTCTAGAAGATACGCTTTATACTGTATGTTATTTTTTGGTTCTACTATTTTAATGCTGCTGATTGAACGTGTGTACAAAATGCAGCAGAAATGGCACTATAATGATGAAGACAAAGTCGAAATAAATGTTACAGAAAGAAAGAGTACAAAAAGATTGGAAAGGAATTTGACAGATGGGTACTTGAAGTCCTAGAGGTGTAGTATGGTCATCCAAAGGCAGCTCTGAGAACAGAATGAAGTTCAAGATCTGTGCTGTCTCAGACACACTTTCTCTGCTTAAGCTTGCCTGTGTGTTAGGTGAGAAGCTGCCTGATCTCACGATGGACAAAACACAGGAAGTCCATGTACGATGCTCCTCCTTGTAGACCTTTATCCTCTACTAGATTTTGGCGGAATAGAATCTCCGATCTGTCCTTTGGCTTCACAATCACCATCTGCAAGCAAAAGACAGTAGTGAAGACCTACCACAGAAGATCAGCCAGAATAATTACGTAGATGCAGACCCAGCATTTTCCATAACTGATAATAATGAGTAACTCCTAAGTAATAAAGTAATGTGGCCCCTTGCACCAAGTGAAGCAGGATGCTGCACCAATGAGAGGTGAGGTGGTACCTTGCTCATGAGTACCTCCGTGACTAGGCCACCAGCTGCCCCAATATCAGAGTTAAGCTTTTTTTTTTTTTACACAGTTACAAACAGTTCATTAAAACTATTAAAGCTTTTATCTTCACTTTGTTGTCTAAATTGTAACGTCGTTTTACTACAAATTTATCGCTGTACCTTCATGGAGTTGGGCCGCTGCTGAGAAATGGCAGAGATAATGGAGCGAAGCTTCTTAGAGTGAGGAGTATCCAGTTCTGGCAATGAAGTCTGCAACAACAAAAAAATAAATAAATGAAACCACACAATTTCATGTCGTGTACAAGAAACTGGGATTTTGGACAGCTCTATAAAGGGCTATTCAATACTGGACAGGTAAAGTTACAATGATTATTTTAGTAAAATGGCACCTGTCAAGGCAGCAAATGAACAGTCAGTTCTTGAAGTTGATGTTTTGGAAGCAGGAAAAGTGGGCAAGCATAAGGATCTGAGTGACTTTGATAAGAGCTAAACTGTGATGACTGGGTCAGAGCATCTCCAAAATGGCTGATCCTCTGAGGTGTTCCCACTTTGCAATGATAAGTACATACCAACAGTGGTCCCAGAAAAGACAACTGGTGAACTAGTGACAAGGTCATCACTCTCAAAGCATGATGTGCATGGGGAGGGAACAAACTGCTGAAAAAGTTTTTTGGCACCTTTCTGCTGGGAAACCTGGCATTCATGTGGTTGTTCATTTGACCTGTACCACCAACCTAAAAATTGTTGCAGACTAAGAACACCCCTTCATTGCTTTGTTATTCCCCAGTATTGGGAATCTTTGAAAAACATGACAAAAAGCTAAAAGTGATGACTTGGCCCGCAAATTCCAAAGAGTTCAATCTTATTGAGCATCTGTGGGATGTTCTGGACAAAGTAGTCCATATTCATGGTGGCCCCAACGTGCCTCAACATATCAGAACTGTTTTGGCAGCACAAGACCTACACAATTTTAGATCTGATCATATTACCATTGTTTATTTACTAAATAAACAATTAATACACTATTCTTAACCTCAAACTATGTTAATTCCTTATTCTCATAAGTATGTATCTTTTATATTAGTTTTACAGCAGATACAGACAAACACAGTGAATAGAAATAAATACTGGATAACTAGTTAAAATAAATAATTCAATAAATAAGGAATATGTCTTCAGTTTAATAGGATCATTTAAATGTCCCTGATTATCAGGGTGTGATGAGTGTTTGCGGTCTCTTACCATGTCAGGACCGAGGTGGGCCAGCGAAGGCACGTTGAAGAGGCTCTGGATGAGGTCAGGAGGACAGGCTGGACCCAGCCACAGGAACAGTGACTGGCCATTCTCCAGCAGGAATGCTCCGGTCTCACTCAGACGCTCCTCAGAGCAGCGCACTGCAGCCGGCACTGAATCACTCGCCACGTCCATGGAGTGCTGAAAGAAACAATGAGAGTAATTTGACCAAACACACTCTAATAAGGCTGATTAAAAGAACAGTTCAGTGAATACTTTCGCTGTAGCAGACGGCTAACTCCACAGACAAAAAAACTGCCTACTTAAAACACAACAAAAGAAGGTTTTAACGCAAAGCACTTATAAGAGATGCAAATGGGAAGCTGCCGGTTTCTGATATAAAAGACAGGATCTGATATAAAAGACAAGATTTTTTCCCGTAGTACAATTAAAAGACTTCATTAGATAAAGGTATTATGCTGTTTGTTCTATCCTAGATTGAAGAATCTGTGTTATTTTCACAGTCCAGTGGATATTAGAAGAAGAAAATGAAACTGGAATGGCTTGTTTACAAAACAGCTCCAAAGTTCAGTTTGCATAAAACCTCAAACACAGTTTTGGCAAAACATTCCCTCATATCTGTGAAACTACAGCCATTGCAGTTTAGCAGAACATGTGACAAAGTCAATTGCTATAGTAAATTTTCCAACTCAAATATCTCATACTCTTCAAAAGTTTCAAATGTCAATGTATAGAATTAAGCATCTACCCAATAAGACATCACATTTTCAGTGGTTTAGTAAATTCAAAGAGCTTGTTGTCTACATTGATTGACAGTTTGAAGCTAATGCAGCTTAAAATAAGGTAGTACAACAGCAATAAAATACTAGTAACTTAAATACTAACTTATTTCTTGCTAAGAAATGTGTCACGTTACTAGTAACTAGCTCTCTTGGAATGAGAGTGTGTTCTCACCACTGGGATGAGGCGTGGGTAATATAGGAGCTGGGTCTCCTCCACTCCCATAGACATGATGCTGAGTCTGTGGAAAGCTCTGTCATCTGTAGAGAGTTCAGCACTGCCCACCAGAGCTGATGTCTTCATCAAACTGTTCATGTACACCGGGAACACCTTCATAGCATCAGGCAGGATCAGCTACAGACCAGAACAGGATACGAAAAGAAAGGCTCAGTTAACAAGGAAACGTTTTCATTTGAATACATTTGTTCTCTTTTCTTTCTCTGAGAACATGCTTGTGTAGTATTTGTCGAACCTGACTGGCTGCAGAGGGGCTGCCGCAGTTCTTCCTGTAGCAGGCCAGCATATGAGCTGTCTGCTTCACCAGAATCTCCCTCACTGTCTTCACAGGCTGGTTTAATATTGCATGGTATGCTGAAGAACCAAAGAGAAACAGTTACATCTAGAACAACATCAGGGCATTCAGTTCTTAACAGATTTCTTCTACCGCATAATATTCTACATTACTTTGTTGTATTACGTGGAGCGATAATATGCAATACGTACAATAATACAATCGAAATGTATATAATATAAACACACGAAAGGAAGTTATAGCTGTTTGGGAACAATCTGCCTCAAGATTTGAGGTATTTGTTCAGAATTTGCACTTCATTCTTGATGTACTACAGCCTTTTTCGGACATTTTAGAAATACTTTCAGTTGTGTTCATCCTTCTGGATAAATTTATTTATTAGTGTATTTGTTTTACAGCCTTCTACTACTATTATTATCTGAAACATGAAAAGTTGCATTGCACCAATGTAATTAGAACCATTTTACTTCTTAATCTGCAACAGATTATGGTGATTATGGTGATTCAAAAGTAGTATAAAAATCAAAAAGTATTATCCATTGCTACTTTAACATTCTTCTAGGAAGGCTTTACACTGGATAGGAACATTGCTGTGATTTGATTGCATTTAGCTACAAAAGCATTAGTAAGGTCAGGTACTGATGGCAGATGATTAGCTCTGGATCAAAAACACCTCTCCAATGCTTCATCACTGCAAATAATGCAGCTCCACAGCTTCATACCCCAATGCTGGGAGGCTTTACATGCTAGAAGGGTACCGGGGATGATAATACCACTCTTCTGGCAATGCTTTTTTTATAGAGATTAAACAAGTTGCATGTGTGCACCTGTTTCTGCAATGGGTGCACCTTAAAGTAGCTCAATTCAATAATTAGATACAGTAAGATGCAGGAATTACAGTATATATTTGACTCCATACGCAGAGGTAAAGCAGACACCAGTGAGTTACCTGACTTGGCGAAGAAGTTAATGAGTGCATCAGTTTCGCAGCTCTTGTAGAGCTCAGAGAGCTGAGAGCTACAGTTCAAACTTAGGTTGTGGACGCGCAGCCGCCTCTGTCCCGTGATGGAGGTGTACAGCAGAGCACACTGAAAGCAAGAGACAAACACAAAATAGGTGAGCAGAATGTCTGACAGGTAATTGTTTCTAAAGAGTATGTGCTTCATTTTAAAGTCTTTTTGCACATAGCCTGTTGTGCAGGAAATCTGCAGTAATTCAACAGAAAGGGCTTAAGTGTAAAAGCATGACAGAACTGAAACCCCAGTAAGATTGGTATGGTAAAATGTATCTCCACATTTAACCAAAATGCATTACATTTCCCCTAAACAACTAGGAAGGCTCATGTGTGAGCAGAAGCTGGAACATTGTTACTATAGTAATATGAAGGCTTCGGTTGTTTTTGCGGGCAACCTTTTCATTTTCGTGAGTAAAAAAAAACATCACAGGAGTTTAAGTATGATTCTATTATGATACTGCATTCTGTTTAAGCACATTTTCAAGGCAAATGTGAATAAGTGCATCCTGTTGTGCGAGTGAAACAAAGCCCAAACTAGAACTGTATGCGTATCACATTCTAAATGTGAAATCGCAAAATCAACAAGTTCTGTAGAAACAAATGTTAAAAAAGAACAACATTTTTCAAAAAGGCCTCAGGGCCCAATACTTTCTCTTTATAATATTCTGCGTTTTTTCTAAGTGAAACGATACACCTCCAGATTTAAAACACTGTATTGAGTTGTGTGGTTGAACATACAGACTACTGCCTGGTGGTGTATTAGATACCTGTATTAGTGCCCCAGTCTCCTCACTGAGTGTGTCATCATGTTTAAACTCCACTGTAACAGCCTTGTCACAGTCCACCGCAGCCATCTCCACATCGGTCGTGTTGTTCATGTAGATGGCACCAAAGAACTCTGTAGCCCTGAAACCTGAATCACATTGAGAATAAGGTTAATGGCTCAGGAATATGTTCTAACAATTGCACACATTGGAAAAAAGTTTCAACTAGTATTGCCAAAAAAAGAATTTAATTCTTTTTTAAATTAATTTTCACATTAATTCACATTAATGAATTTTGTCTTTCAGTTTATTTACTTGATGTGGCATCATTTAGTCATTTGAATGTACACATTTGAATTAAGTACATTTAATGCATTACTTTTTTCAGTGCATAGTTACTCCATTGTTCTGCTGTTACACTGCTTCTTTTCTGTTGGTCCCTTCTATTGACATGTCTATCATTGGGCAGCGACAGTATTTACCTGTGCTGGTGCGGACACGCATGATGGCATCAAATCCAATGGACTTCTCCACATCTCGCCTCAAATCAGTGAGGAAATGTTCCCTGTCTCCCTGAACCTGTGAGTGGAGAACGAGGGTGTGAACATGACCACAAGAGGACAGTATTTCACAACACTACAATCTGAATGCATGACTTGAGCGTTTACAGTATACCATGAATTACAGGACGAAAGGTAGACAATTGCCACTGATACGCACAGTTTTAAGGAGATACAAATTCTTACAACTATTTTCTATATTGAAAAACTATCGTTTTTTGCTATTTAATTTAGACATTTCTTAGCACATTACATTCTTCTTCTGTTTGATAAATCTTTGCAATTTTGACCACAATTTAGTTTTCTAATTCATCAATTTAATCTGTACTGACCAAATAAAGGTAGCCATTTGTTAATTTGAGAAGCATTGAAATTAATATGAAATTATTCAAATGGACGTCCTGAATATCAGTCTTTGTTATTGGTCCAATGTGAATGTGTCGATACACACCTGGAAGTTGCTGTATTTGTACACTGATCCACCAGTACGAGTGGGGATGTCGCCCATAGTGGCTATGTCCACAAACTGGTTAGGGAACAAAAAGAGGTCCACACAGCAGCCCTGGGCAACACAGTCTTTAGCCAGCTGCTCATACACACCCCGCTGTGGCTGAAAAAGAGTCTGCAAATGCACAAACGCATTAGTCTTGTTTTCCAAAAATGTTCAGCTTAGTTCAGCTCATTTGCATTCTCCTTTTGACTTCTGGCTCTTACAGTTTTGACCTTATGCTTGTGAAGATTTGATGGAAGTGTAAATGAAAGGGATGGATAAATAAATAAGACACCTTCTCTTTCTCCGTGTTTACCAGCTTCCTGTCGTCTCGGTTCTTCAGCTTGCCTGGAGCCTCGGCAGTAGGGAGTGAGGAGTGGAAGATGAAGAGCTTGCCACTGCACTCAGCTGCCTGAGGAGACAGAGGGTTTGAAAATGACTAATTATGCTTACAATTCGGTACAAATGGTGATTAATGTTCATTTTTCTCCAAAAAATTAAAAAAGGGATGTGGTACTTGGACACATGGGGTTAACCTTTATCCCTTAACCTGTGTCTGGAATGCTAAAATGAGTTAACATGTAGATTTATAGTTTATAGTTTTCTATCACTATACAAAAGAAGCACCGTGCAGCCTTTACTGGTGTATACACGGATATTTTCTGAGTATAATCACACATTCAGAATGGAATTCAGATCAATAAGAGTTTTGCACTGATTTTATAGTAAATCATTAGAGTAAATGGTGAATAACATGTGGAATATATTTCCGTCTGTTTGTGAAAAAACATTTTAAACTAAGATGTTCTTTTAACCCTGAGTGCGGGACAAAGGGGTAGAAGAGGGATGGATGAATGGATGTTCTTTTGATAATCTAAATGTGGCAACAGCCCTGACAAAACACATATGGGCCAAATCCTATGTTTCTTTGTGCATTTTAATACAAGTAGTCCAGGTAGAAAGAGTGTTGATTTGCTGTTGTAGAGGAAATTGGAGCACACACGTAAATGTATAAATGAAGTCACAAAAACAACCAATTCAAAACTGGTTTTGGAGTTTAGTTTCGTAAATGGCCTTTATGGACTAGGATGAGAACAGCACACAGTCAGACAGTGTTTACATACGATTACTTAAAATATTTCATTGAAAAAAATAGTTTTCCATGATATGGGCTCTTCAAAAGGCAAATCACTGCTTTTTGCCTTAAAAACATATGCAAAAAGGCAACATAAAAGAAGCAGTTGAAATCAGAACTAGCTCCATCAACACGCTTTACCTTTAGTGCCTCTACACCGGCTTGAATAACTGGGGCGAAAACCGTCTCACTCTCATTGGTGTCTGCAAACATGTCTGGGATCTGGTCTAAAAGACTAAGGAAGGCAAAAGATTCACAAACATGAGAACTTCCAATACCATGTAAGAGTTCCAATGCCTGCAGTTCTCAAGTAAAGAATGTTCTTTGGAAGTTGTGATTTGGTGCTGATGTTTAGTAAATTCTCATTCCTACACAGGCAGGTGCACAGCAAGTTGAAATATCCTCTTTTGTGTTAAATAATTACACATTCAGCTGTACAGTGACTTTGACAATCACAACAATGTTTACGTTAATGTCTAAAGCTTCCCATTTCATCAAGGTGGTGTATAAATACTATAATAATCTTACTTGTGGATGACACTTCGTGACTCCTGAAAGTTGACGAGGAATCCATCAAGTAGAGGCACAAACATCTCTGCCACATCCGAGACAACCATCATCTGAGGCTGAGCCAGTGCACTCTTCACATTGTAAAAGTGCAGAATCTTATTGTAAGTGACAAAGCCCACCTTAATGGCTGTATTCTCTGCTCCTTCCTCTCTAAAAAAAATAAATAAATTCCAGTTTAATGAGGGTCAACATTACAATATTACTACAATATTACTACATATCAATGTTAATAGATGAAACAGTGACAATAAATCTTCATATTATTAACTGCATATACTGTATATACTGCATAAATACTGTGCTGTGAGTGAAAGACGATATTTGAACAGACGTGTCTTTTTGACTTATAGCCCTTATTGTAGTTTGATGACTGAGACTTCCCTCTGAGAGAAAACTAACGTTAAACCATTTCATGGAGCTCACATTCATTGACAGAAAGGCAGATGAATTAGGTTATGTCAGAATAATGCTACATTTACACAATATCAATACTTACACAGTGACAAATGCGTTCTCTTCTACTGTGTATTTGTAGTGCTGAGAGCCACTTCCTTTACATAAATCATTGTGAAAGCTAACGTAAGCCAACATGACCAAGACCACATTCCTTATGCTGAAACTACTCTTAAAACAAGTAAAATCTGACATAATGGAGTTCATTCTAGCTATGCACCTTTTTGACTCTTTCCTAATTAGACAGGCCATTAGGACAGCATACCTTTAGTGCTGTGGAAGGCAGATGGCCTTTATGTGTTCAATAGTATGATTAAAAAGCCCCCAAAAGCTTCCTGTGGACATGCAGAGGTTCTGCAGAAGGATTTTCTGAAAGGCCCAAACACTGCTGAGCAAAAGCACTTCTATGGTTTCAATTAAGAATCTAATCTCTGTAAGCTTATCACGGGTCTGAGTAAGAGAGCAAAAGTCAAAAGTACACGTAGAGCTCCAACTGGAAGGAAACGACGTAAAGTGGTGCAAAAGCTTCTAGTTACAACACTAAATATGCTACATCAATTCACTGGATTTTAAGGTGGCCGGAAGTTACAACAAATTTGGTATTTCAAGTTAAATGCTGGATTAAAGCAAAGCACAGCAAGCTTACTTTACTGTTAGGTAGATAGTTGGGACAATACTTGACCTAGAAACTATTTGAGAAGGTAAAAAAGTCAAGCAAACTAACTTTCGCTGACATCTATATCTGGGATACAGTCCTTGCCAGGAAAAAAGAACTTGCAGAGCTGTAAAATGTATTGCTGGCTTAAATAACTCTACATGCCAAATCTGTCATTATTTATGCAAAGACCAATTTATCACCCTAAAACACAAAGCCTTAGTCACTATAAGTTTGGTGCACATTTTCAGGTTTGAGTTCTGATGAAAAATGAAATGCTGACATAAAAAATGTTCAAGTGGGTTCAGCTACCAGCTGCCTGCCCTGTTGAAAGTTCTGTCTTCTTTACTATGAGAGCTAAGAGTGGTAAAGTAAGCCATATAAAATCATTGGGTGTCCAATATGGTTTTCATTAAGTGCAAGCACTCCAGTGAGCAAAGCCAGGAACAGAGGGGAGAAATCAGATTTAATACCGCGGGCTTATTTGGAGTGTACTACCAGAGTGCTTGGGAGGTGAGGTCAGTTTTCCAAACAAATATGGACATACCCACAGGAGATGCAGGAGAAGTGAAATGGAATATTGTAGAAGAAAGATATATGAGCCCAAAGGTGGTAAATCAAAAGCCCACCTTTCTCCAAAAGTAGGTAAAGATAGGAGCAGTGTGCTCTATGGAGTTCTCAGGGATTTGGAACTGGTACAGGACTGAAGTCGACATCATAACACACTCTGGCCTTCCTCTATCAGCCCCCACTCTGGCCTTCCTCTATCAGCCCCCACACTAAACCTTGCAAGCAGGAATTTTCAAATGATGAGATATTGGAATACTTCACATGGAGCTTTTGTTGTTGCTTTCCCCCCCCCCCCCACTTTTTCTCCATGACCGTATTTGGCATGGAATTGGGGGCCTTTTTTGGGGAGGACTGCGTTACATTCCGAGCTGACCGCAGTTGAGACACGTGCATGTTCCACCTGAGATGTGCTGACAAAACAGTGAGGGCCTTCGCTGCCCAAGGTCATGAGTGTGCTCTAAAGACCCTGTTAGCCACCCACTGCAGCTGAGGAGTGTGGTGATGAAAACACTGTGCAATGTATCCTGAAATAAATGGTTTTCTTAAGAGCTACCTTCCAACACTGATCTACCAATGCTGATCCACAGTGTATCATAGCATTAAAAGTACAGAATGGTTCATGGCTTAAGTTCTAGTAAGTATCTTAACTAAAAATGGTTTTTAGGGTTCAGTAGCTGTAGATAGCACAGGCTGTAACTGGTCAGTACAATTTCCCAACCCAGATTCCAAAATACAATCTGTTCTCTAGCCCATCTAAATTGTGTATATATTAGAGACAAGTTAACTAAAGTAAACTGTGATAAGACTGTCAAAGCAGCACCCTTACTCACTTTGGAAGTCGGTCCAGAAGCGTCTTCAGTTCCTCACATATCAGTTTGACAAGTCCACTCTTTATGTTGTTATAAGAGATATCGATCATGAAGATATAAGCTGGAGGATTCGGGGGCTTATTGTTCTGAGAAAATGAAGAATGAGACGAAATTAATACATATAGTATTAATTATGTTTCAGTAAAACCCAATGTCAACTTAAACTAAACCTGGCAAACGTTCCTTCACAGTAATAAAAGACAACGGGATATTTCATTTCCCATTGAGATTCTACATTCTCTGCCTGATCCAGGAAAAAGCACAGAACCATCTAAGCCCCAGGTATGGTTTTTCTGTACTCAACTATGCTTAAAAAAAGAATTCAACTATTCATTCCATCCATGTTCTTATAAATGCTGGTCAGAAGGAGCAGAACTAGGTGTTCACTGTTGTGTTTCCATGTAGTTAACGCTGTGCAGTAAGGATCAACTCTGTGGCTTTTGTTTAATACAGCCCATGGGCAGAATTCTAAACATTAATAAACAGCAGAGAGAGAAAGCTGGAGTCAGGCAACAGAAATGGTGTCAGCCTAAAATTTAGGCTCTCAAGTCCATTACTGGGGTCTTGTCGACATCTGCTTCTGATTTCTGTGTTGTTGGTTTGACTTTATCTCATAATGCTTCTACAGTGTAATCAATTTTCAAATGTTAACAGCAGATAAACACAGGAAATAACATTTAGCAAACATACTGTATGCAGCTCCAGTTTTATGACAGACAATTAAAGCATGTAGTTGCCAGAAGTCTAAATTACTTACAAATATTTTCGCAAAAGTGGAATTGTCTCACTGCATGTGGTCATTGTATAATGGCTTGTAATATGATACCTACAGCATTCTTTCTGAAAATAATCCTTTGTCTTCAGACTGCAGGACTCTTACAGTGTTTGAACTCCAGATTTAATCATTCATCTTTGAATGAAAAATGCAATGAGACTGCCAAAAAGCGAAGGTCTTTCAGTTGCTCCTGGGGCTTGCTGACCCTTTGCAACCGAGTCAAAGCCCATGTTTTCTCAGATGTGCTCCTGACTGAATTTCATTTGCGTATAAACATCGGATAAAGCTATTCCAATTGCTTATGTCTAATGTATTTGTTTTCCATCCTAAATACATGATTACTGAAATCATATTAATAGTATAGCATAACAGTGCAGTGTGTGAGGCATACTACCTGCAATTCATATTCAAACTTTAAATAAAGGTTTTGGCCTGAAATTCAAATGTTTTGTATTGTTTTGAAGAGGCTGTAAACACAGCATTACCTTGCAATAGTCCAGCGTAGCAGTGAACTCATAAGAGCCTAGGGACAGTTCTGGCCTTTCGTATAGGTCGACTCTTCGACCCATGTGATCCAGATGCTGGAAATAATGGACAGGAACTGGGGGATTTTTTTTTTTGGGGGGGGGGGGGTAGTGCATGTATTACTTTCTATTCAGTCCAAGAAATAACCTCATAGAATTACATTTGTCCTCTTGTTTCATAGTATTTACAGAGATAAACTGCAGATGCACTGTTCAGTTATTTTAAAACAATGTTTGTACATAAAATATTTACATTTGAAAAAATTTTAATGGAAATTATGCTGCAAAAAAGTCAAAAAGTCAATTTTGTTGTTTGTGATGTCATTACAACCAGCCTTTTTACATATATCCACTTTTTCAGCCCATATCAGTTCAATGCAACCCATTCACAGTGAAGCTAAAAGAAGATTGATAAGCACAAATGGGTGTAGACCATCAGAAAATATTCATTTTAGCTCTTCGAGGTTAAACTAAAAAGACAGTCAGTAATTCACAAGCACAAAGGCCATTTGAAAATTATTACTGTTTTGGGTACAAACACCAACAGTGAAACTGTGAAACAGTGAAACAAAGAAAATGTAGAATAGAGCTTTTTTGTAACTAACTAAAATAAAACTAACACATAAAACTAAGGTTCATATTTGTGACACCATGGAAATATAGCGTTTGGGATTTAAGAGGTTGACAGCAAAAAAAAAAAAAAAAAAGCTAAAATCCTAAATGACAGAGCAGTGCATTATAAAACCGACACCAAGATGTGGTGAGTAAGATGCTGACCTTCATTAACGCAGTTGCAGAAGCCACACTGGTAGCGCCGTCCTCCGTCAATGAAGAGCATAAAGGGGCACATGTAGGCCTTGCAGCGGTTACAGCGGATAGGTCCTGCCTCTCCATGATTTACCATGTATAGAGGAGTCTGTCCGACATAAACAGAATACAGAGAGGACAGAGACAAACGATTATCCTGTTGAACTCTAACACTGTGCCTCCAGAGCTTCTGCAGAGCTTCCAGACTGTGTGTAATGCAGTCTGTGAGGCCTATGCCCCAACCCATATGTTTCTTAGATCTGGTACCTGAATAGTAATCAAAACCTAAAAAGCATACGTGGAACTAATTGGAATAAGCTGCTCTCTGCCTAATAAGAGTGGATGGCTAGTTGTAAACAAAGCTGGTAAACTTGCATTCAATTAACTACACTTGTTTTGAAGCATTTTTCATGCAGTGCACATTTCAGTGCTGTGACGAACTGACCAAAGGAGCAAAGGACAACAGAAACTGCACTGGAAAGGTTGAATGTTACTTCTGCAGTTTATGTTCCAGCATCTGTATCTTGTTCCTTTAAGGACTTGGGCATCAGTGAGTAATCTGAAACTCTAAATCCTATGCTTACAAGACTTAAGAGAAAAGGGTTCCCAAAGGTCTGCATGAAGTTGCATTCATTTTTAATGTTAAGAATAAAGCTTTGTATCTCTGTTTTTGCCCCTTTTCCTTGCCATTTACACCATGTCAGTTTCATAATTAACAGATTAATAGAATAGTCCAAAGTTGGGAAACTTTCTTCCTTCTGTAAAGTTACTTTTCTGGTTGGCTTTTATTGGGAGAGTTTGAAAACCTTTCATCCAAAATGGTCCTCAGAGAGTGAACTTTAAGCTAATTAGCTTCTTGTGAAAGAGTAGACTAACATTGCCTAAAAAGGACTTGCAGCATAGTTCTGTCAAGGACAGAAGGCTAAGAGGGACAGAAAAAGACCCCTGAATCACACAACATTTGCAGACCTTGACAAGGTGTCAAAACAAATCTTCATACAGTCCCTTCTTACATGCAAGTCACCATACACATACTGTAGTTGCAATCAAGAAATTGGCACTTGGAAAGAATACAGTGAATGTAAAAACAGGAGTACTTGTAAAGTTGGGTAATTGATTTTTCAAGAATTCTGCATAACATACTTTCTGATATGGAAACAAGGAATGCGTTGATGTAAAATGCTGCATTCTAGAGAAACATACACATTTATCTTTATGATGATGATGATACAAAACAGGCTGGGATGTCTACAACAAAGTTATAGACTGTCTATAACACAGGTATAGAATTTAGGTTAATTATACAGTAAACATTTTGAGTTTACTAGGATGGCCCATTTCTAGCTAAAACCATGAATAACTTTCTATTATTTTAACTAAACTGTGCAGAAATTTAGAAAACACATAGAACACCCCTTTAATAATAATGAAATTACTATAATTACTTCTATTCATATACAAGCAGATAAAGCAATTAAGAACAAGTTAGTGACTCAAATTACACACAAATTTCTGGCTATCTACATTAGACATTCAAACATAATGAAAGACCATTCTACATACTGACACTGACTCTACATACCTCATTTTTGGGTACATTGGCAAAAGGTTTGATGATGGTTGCCAGGGGAACTTGGCATTGCTTGGCCAGGTCAGCGGTACAGGGAAACGAATAAGCTGTGCATCGCATGAATCTGGGACTAGCATTTCCTGAAACAACAATAAACAAAGAACATCATTTTTCCATTTATTAGGAATTCGCTACAACTCATTTAGCTTTTGCAATGCTTAATGCTACTTAGATGAACACCAGGTTAATCACTTTGTTCTTGAGCTCACCTTGATCTTGGACTGTGAAATCGGTGGTGACCAGAGGAGGCACCTGACCCCTGAGATTTGTGATGTAGAGCTGACCACCTCTCTTAGCCTGATCATCTTCAATTACTTGAGTCTACACAGTAGAATCAAATGTACTTTTCACAAAGTGAAGTATATACAGTATTTCCTGTGGTCTACAGAATTATCTTTAACAAAACCACTTAAAACCGCAAGCATCGCACTGAAGGAGCTTTCGAACTAAGCTCTTTCAACCCCACCATGAATTTTTTATCTAAGACATATATCTATGGTCACATATGATTGCTTTTGCATGAGTACATTGTAAACAATTGCATACTGTTGCAGTAGATTGTTCTTACTGTGCTGGGTATGGAGTCTGGGTCCAGCTTCTTCTGAGGAGGTCCAGCCATATGTGCAGGTCCTCCAGGGAAGCCTCCTGGGAAAGAACCAGCCTGTGGCCCTGCCATCTGCGAGCCTGGTATCTGTCCGCCGTATGGTCCTGTAACCACAGCAATGATCAGGCTGGATGAAGGTATAACAATGTATACATTGTCAGACAAGGTTTTGCAACACTGGGCAGGTCAAAACAGTACTATAACAACCAATCATGCATAAAGCAAAGAGCTATTTAAGATGCAACAGCCACTGGAGATTCAAAGGCAAAGCTGACTTAACTTATACTTGTTTCAGTGGACTGTGCAGACAACAGATGAAAATTAATATTTTGGCCAAATCCCAGCTGACCTACATGCCTGTTCAGATCTGTTACTGATTAGTAATGGCCACTGTCCCTAAAAGAAAATGAGTAAAAAGTCTCTTTCCCTCTGAACTGATAAAATCCCACACACTGCCCTATAACTGAGAATTTAACAAAATGTCAGAAGTTAGGAACTTCTGCAGAAATAGTGGCAAGTATTGTTTAATTGGTGCTGCACATTACGGCATACTGCATCTGCACTGATAAACTTTTTACCTGGCTGCTGAGGAAATCCCTGAGGTCCTGCTGGTTGTTGGAATCCACCTCCAGCCACTGGAGAAAGGCCTGGTTGTGTGTTATACATTCCCATGGGTGGAGCTCCTGTAGCACCCATGGGTGGGCCTGGTGGCATTGGTGGGCATGCACTCATTGAGGGAGACTGAGGGCCTGCTTGAGAAAGAGGTGGATGTCCCATTGTTGGTGGTGAAGGCATCTGGAAAGGTGGTGGAGCTGCTGAACTGGTGGGTGACTGAGGGGTCTGAATGGGACTTTGGGCTTGATGATGAAAATAAAGAGGTTTACAGAACATGCTTGCAAAAGTACACCTCTCACCACAGTACAAAAAAGCATCCTAAGAGTGAGAAACTGCCATGAAAACTTACCATATCCGCCAATGCTCATAGCACTCATCTGATTGGTTATCTGTTGGGTTGGAGGTGTGGGCGGAGCCATGGTGGGATAAGCGGGTCTTGGAGGGGGCTGTCCATAGGGAGACATGGCAGGGGCGGAGACTGCAGGAGGGAGGAGGAACCTGACAGTAAAAGAAGAACAGATGAAACTAAAACTCAAGAGTTTATAAATGACAAGTAACAAAACGTTCTTGAAAACTGACACCAAAGTAAAGTTACTTCTGAGAGTGTGCGCCGTTTTGCTGAATGGGCGACCCATATTGGCTGGACACAGGTGGTGGGGGCATACCAGAGGGAGAGGAGGCTGCTGGCTTCAGTATACCTGGAACACAACAAAAACGGCCACAATATTAAGACCATATCCTTAAGCGATTACCCACTGAAAACAAACTGCTCAAATGTTCCAAAGTGTAAAAATGTGTTACAAACCCTCTAACTCTCTAAATTCTCTAAAACTGGCTGTTCTAGAATGAAAAACTGAGATATATATTTTATTATAACTCTTTTTCTATGTGATTTTTTTTCTCAAATACAATCTGACCTATGATTTTTGAAAAATACAAAACTTTCCCCTGAACCATTAAAGTAACTGTTAACGTTATTTACATTTACTTTGGCAATATAAATTTAAATAGCGAGATCAGTTACATATATGCCAAGAAAGATATACTGACCAATTACTAACCAAATTCAAAATCCGCACTAAAATATCAAGATGAAAGTCATCATAGCTTCTGTAGTATAGACCCAGCTCCCAACCCAACTTTGTGAATAGATTAACGGCGATATTTTTTTTTATCGCGTGATAAGAGTCTCACATTAACGTAGCACGTTAACACCGTTAACTGCCCAGCAGTAATACATATATATATTTTCTATATAGTTTATATATATATTTTTTTTATATATAGTTTATACATATATTTGTGTGTGTGTGTGTGTGTGTGTGTGTGTAACTGCTGGGTTGTCGAATAAGTTATCCTGCTCTGCGATACATCTACTGTGTGAGAACAAGATACGACTTGCCAAACACAGGTAAGAACACGACCGAAAGGGGTTTTTATGTACCTGCTTGTTGCGTAGCAAAGGGCTGGGGTGGTGCTCCATAGTGCCCATAGTGGGATTGGGGAGGGGGAGCTCCAAATCCAGTGGGGTAGCCCACCATTCCTGACTGGGCCTGGGAGTAGGGAGGTGTAGCAACATAACCCTGCTGGCTCATCTTCCTGTTAGAATCCTTTCATTCCAGACTAACAGATGATCAACAACCTGAAGAGAATTTATATTTATAATACCTCATACACATTTTTGCATTAACATGAACAAAACACAATGCCATGTTGGATGAAGCCATTGTACAAATGAGGTCATCATACAGTGTTATACCAAATCTTAAGCAATCGGCAGACTCTTAGGGATTTCATAAAACGAGATATAGTGGTATAAATTCCTGACATCATCACAGTTTGATTCAATTACAGTACACAAGCGTATAGTACAACATTTATTTTTTTAAACATACTGAATACCCAAATATGACTCCAGTTCCTATTTTTGCAGTGCAATAAAGACAACAAACACAATACACCAATATTTAATGCTTCAACACAGCCTGAAAAAATACTTTTGCCTAAACATGAGCGCAGGCTTTTCCCAGCCAAATGCTGAATTACAGCTTTGCACAATGATTGCCCATTATACTGTGGTGAGGCTTAAAATGTAGTGGTGATGACCTCCCTGTTTTGCAATGATGAAGGTAATAGTGGTTTATTCGGCCTGTACTATGAAAGCATGAGTTGCAGGCCTGCAGTTTTGGTTCATATCACTGAGTCACGTGTGAGAGGTACCTGTACCAATGGACTATGATAAGAGCAGTGATTGCACTGGCTGGAATCCTCTCAACACTGTCTTGGTGTGTCAATGTGTTGTGCTTGTGAATGTAAGATAATGAATCAGTTTCTCCACCTCTTCCTCTAAAGATCAGAGGATCTATTGCAAAGCTTGGGCCTGTTGATTTAAAGTCCAGTACTGTGCAGTTGCAGCCATTGCCGGCAAAAAGTTAAATTCCCAAAGATAATTTTGAGACTTTCCTTTAAGAAGTGGAAGCAAATCTGGCAAAAATGCAGAGCAACCAGTAAAAACCCACTCAGCCTGTTGCTTCTGCCACTTCATAAATCTAATCTGATGTAGTGGCCTGTGGAGATGTTTCACACAAGCTGCACTTAACCTAAGTCCTGGACAAAGACGAGACCTTTCAGGTAGCAAAATCAATTCATTATGCATGTACAAAGGCTTTCTGACCCGGGAAAAGTGGACATATTCCTGATGTGGGTCCAGGTCAACTCCCTTTAGGGGAAGCATCATTTCGCCTCTGCCCAGAGCTGCCACGTCAAAGATGGCAATGGTGAAAATCCTGGTCACGTTTTAACAGCAAGACGACATTGAATATGGTTTGAAGAGCTACTTCCCAAGTTGAACACTGTTAGATGAAGGAAACCAGCTGTCTGTGTGTTGTACTATGCCCTGTACTCACAGCTGTGTTCTGTTCTCTTCTGTTACGTGGGCTCAGAGGAAGGAAACTGACAACATGCTACTAACTGTCGTTTTAGTGTCCTGACACTGTGCACCGCCTCGATAGAAATGACATGTTTGTCTGGCGGTATGAGAAAGTAAAGACACTAACCTGGAAGGCAGGGATAACGCCGGGAGTCCTCTCTAACTGAGGCTGAGGAGGGAGAGAGTGGAGTGCCACGTCAAACCCAGCAACTGAGCCTGCTGCCTGCAGCGTCACCCTCCCACCGCCTCTGCGCATGCGCACGGCCAGAAGACCCGCTACACGTCAGCACAGAGATGCAGATGTGCGGCGTGTGTGTGTGTGTGTGTGTGTGAGAGAGAGAGAGAGAGAGAGAGAGAGACAGATAGACAGAGAGAGAGAGAGAGAGTGTGTGTGTGTGTGAGAGAGAGAGACAGACAGACAGACAGACGGAGAGAGAGAGAGTGTGTGTGTGTGTGTGTGTGAGAGAGAGAGAGAGAGAGAGAGAGACAGATAGACAGATAGAGACAGACAGACGGAGAGAGAGAGTGTGTGTGTGTGTGTCTTTGTGCCTGAAAAAGTGGTAAAAGTCTAGGTAAACTCCGGAATGAGTGTCAGAAATCTAAATAATATTAATAATAATAAAATAGCTTACTCAGACTGACGCTGATATAAGCAGCTGCAGGAACCTACAACCAACTTAGCATCAGCAGGGTAAATATATTTTTTAAAGTGAAACCTGCTTCTAAGTTGAAATAATAGGCCTTTTGCTTTTAAATGATATTTTGAATTTGCTTTAAACAGGGCATATATAAACATGTGAACATGATCAGTGCAGTAAACAGTGTCTGTTTTCCTTCTGTAGAATTGTTGTTTACTAAAGTTTTCCAGACCGATTAAGCCGAAAGCCTGGACTACATCTGGTTTTGAACAGTGGACAACTAGCCTTAAGGGTGCTGTGTTCTCTAAACTTGCATTTTCCAGTTTTTTGCTACTTTAAAACTCGTGTGTTGGTTGTGATAGTGTTTCAGAAATGTATTACCCAGCCAGAGACATCACTCCTCTCCACCTAAAGCACGTTTCTGCTTCATGTTCACAGATCAAGAACACCCCTAGCCCCCCTGCCCCCGCCTCCTACACACACACACACACACACACACACACACAGCTGCAGCTCAAGCATGGCTCAGAGCTGGGCAGGTCTCAGAGGAGTGACGCTGAAAATGGGCTGGATCTGCTGGGTTCTGGCTGCACACCTACCAAGAGTTCTCTCATATTGGGGTGAAGGAGCCTCACCGTGTGCAGAGTTGTGGGACAGAGGGAATGGGAGCAGGGGATCACGCGTGGATAACGGACTGGGGCTTTGGGCTCCAGCACAGTGGTGCTCAACCTAACTGTGCCCTCAGGGTGGACCAGGTGAGTCTGTGATAGAGCAGATAATGCTGCTGAACTTCTGATAATAACGTTGCACAATATATTGAAATATTAGACAATGTACAACCCAAGTTGAGTTCGATTTGTGTGTGTGTCTTTTCTTGTTTCACGAGAACGTTTTATTGTATTTAAGTTCTTTTGCTGTTTAAAGAAAAATACATGAATACTCATGAAACTTACACCAAAGGGTCTGTGGTGGGTGAGTAATAACTCTGTGCCAATTTAACAGCTGAATGATCGTGTCTTCTCAATAAGCATGGCTCTATAATATGGCAGCTCATTGGTTTTGGCAGTTTCGGGTGTTTATCAGGAATCTGTGAATTCGAATAGTTTTAATGACACAGTGATGTTATGCTATTTGCCTTTTGGGTCTGAGGCAACTGAACTAGTGATGGAAGTAGTTACAGACCCTCTCCATCATACTTGAGCAGGGGCCCTTATATGGTAATGGCACAGCTTCTAGCTGGTCAGCGCAGTGCAGTCTATCTGTGCTCACTCTTGGGCTATGATCAAAAGTCTAAACAAGTGAAAACTGTTAGGACTGAGGAAGGATTATTAATGGACTTTAGGAGTTCACTGACACAGAAGTGGAGTATATACAAAAGAGCACAACAGTTATGCAAGAGCGTTTTTTATTGTGGAGGCAGATACTAAATTAGAGTTTGAGTGGATAGATGTTACTTCTCTTGATCTGTTTACTGATCTGTTTATCAGATGAATGTTATTGCTTTTCTCACCCCGCGGTTGGTAAGATCACAAAATCTACCCTTCATTATCAGCTTTTTAAATTTAGTCTCTTTTTTCAACACCAAAATTAACTATTTTTTTACATATGGTTGATATTCTTGAAAATTTAAAAGGTTTTTTTTTCATTCTAAAAAAATGATTATTTAACAAAACATAATTTAAAAGGTCTTTAGAGAACTAGAAAAGGGTTACCTGCTTCATTAGGGTTCGGTGCAAGTGTGTAGCCACTGGTGGAGTGTGGAACCTCTGAGTCAGAGTGGGGGCATTGGCCCAGCAACAAGCCTCACATAGGGATCAACCCAAGGGAGGCAGAAGAGCACATGGCAAGGTGAAGAAAAGGCTAGGAGGGAAGGGACTGGTCTCTAAGAGAGAAGAGACAGGATAGTCCCTCAAAGGGAAGGAAAAAGGATGAAATAGACGTACTGTGCCTAACTGTTTGTGCTGTGTGTGTTCATGATGATTTGTTAGGAGGGGGTGCCCCTAGGGAGCCTAAAGACAGATGATGGGGCACCTGGATTCTAATGAGGGGGAAAGACAGTCGGGAAGAGATGATCCCAAGCATAGCGGTCCAGCAAGGAGGACCATGTAAAACGTCCGGGTGAGGCAGGCCTGGTGGTCAGGGAGTGGCCTCTGCAATCAGAAGGTTCTGGGTTCGAATCCCAGGACTCCCACCACTGTGGTACCCTTGAGCAATGTACCATCCCCACACACTGCTTCACTGGGTTAAATGCAGATAAGAATTTCACACTGTGTGCTGCACTGTGGTGTGTTCATGCATGACTCTAAGGGCCATTTTCCACAAAGGATTCTGATTCTTTGCAGTAGTGACTGAATAATACATTGTGAGATAAATAAATAGAAAGTTTATGGTCCAAATGTGAGTAATATTAAAATAATGCTGGCACAGGCAGCCATTGTTCCTTGGTCGAAACTTACCAAAGGAAGTAAATAGTTTTAAATCATTTTCTGTTTAATTGGTTGTATCTACAACCTTTAATTCCTTAATAGGTTTCTGGTTTTGTTTTTTTCACCAATATGTTTGTATCCCAAGCATTCTGAACTATTGGTTTTATGCCAGCTGCAACTTGGCTCCAGTTTTACGCTGCAAAAGATCTCAAGACACAATATTCTCAAAAACGTTTCCTTCAAGAAGTGGTGTTATGTCCTTGGCACTAGTTATTTAATGAGCTAAAAATCCTTTAAGCACTGTTCTGCTTAACACTTGTTCTGTAAGTTGCCCTTTTGGAGATATGAGGTTTTGTTTTTATAGTGACAATATGCTTGTGCCTAATTATTTATGTTCTGTCATGTTTTCAATATACTCTTATAAATAAAGGTTCTTTACTGGTTCTTGACTCTGGTGATTCTGGGTTAAAATTGGTCTAGAAAATATACAATATGTGTAGATTCTTTGAGCTTTAACAACAGTACCCCATGTAAAGTAAAGTGTAAAGTGACTAATTGTTATATGTGAACACGCCACAGCACACAGTGTGAACAGCATGAAATTCTTCCTCTGTATTAAACCCATTCACCAAGTGAAGCAGCGGAACACAGCACCCAGGGAGCAGTGTGTGGGAACGGTACCTTGCTCAAAGGTACCTCAGAGGTGCCTCTAGCAGTCCTGGGATTCTAATACACAACCTTCTGATCGCAGGGTACTTTGCTAGGCCACCAGCTGCCCCCCAAAAAATTGTTCCCCAGGCAGTCTTGAGTTTGCATTGTTGTGGTTGAGATCAGAAATGCCTGCATTACCCTGTTCTAGTGGGGGTGCCCCAGGCACATCTCATGCACATCTCATTTACAAAACTGCTTGGAAGGATCTGCAGATCTAACAGTGGTTCTTCTGTCTCGTTTTTAAAAGTGTAAGGTCATTCATATTTTCATAGAAAAGATTTCATGGAAGTGATTTGTTTAATTAAATAATCAAATATTTGACAATTGCACTTTTGGCAGAATCAGCTATTATTACAAGTTCTGTGGTTTCTCATGACCTCTGGTGCTGTAAGAGTGATACCTTGTTTAATGGTTTTTGCCCTGGTTGGGATAGTAAAGCTGTCATTGGCATGTCATCACCACAGAGTCCGAGTACTTTTCAGAAATGTGACCTGAAACTTTGCCAGTGGAGAAAAAGCAGTCATCAGTATAAGTCAGAATTGTAGTGCATTTTGGTTTACATTAATATTTTAATAAGCTAGTGTCTTATATTTAAACAAGTGCATTTAACTAATATGCGGTGGGTTTTAGGCAGCTTTGATCTTGATCTTCATATCCTTTGCCATTTTGTTGCGTAAACGTAACGATTCTGAACATCAAGGGTTAGCTAAACTGCCAAATGTTCCGCATTACATTGCTGCAAGTTTGAATAGGAGAGTCCCTCTGTTTTATTGCTATGTGGTTACTTTAGCCTAAGCCCTTAAATCGATGGGATTTTTGCATCCTGAAATGTATTATTGAGTAATTACATGGGAAACAATGCAAACTGAGTAACTTTAAAGTAATAGATGCCTGAACCCACAGACAGACCCGTGGTATTTAGGAGGTAAATTATGGGAAAACGACTTTACTAAATTGAATTGAATGATATTACATTAGGTGAGCAATGCTGTCTTCTTGAATAACCCTTTAGGCTTTTATGTAGAGACTCTAATATGATGAGAAGCTAATAAGTGCATTTTGTAGAAGTCTGAGACATTTTCCTCTCATTTTCCTCTGTATTTGTGCAACTTACAAATGCCATTGTTGTTAAAAATAATGTTATTTACAACAAACGTATGTGGCTGCGTTTTGGTAGAACAGAGCCTTCTGTGTGTGTGTATGATAAATTGCAGGCATGGTCTGCAATGATATGGATATGGCCTAAAATCAAACTGTTAACAGAAATCCAACTACAGGCTGTGTGAAATACTGTGAAACAGTCCATTCTGTTCTCCGCAAGTCAAGGCACATGCAAAATTGAATTAAGTCAAATTGAATTTATCTGGGACAAGGCTTGACTGAAAACTGAAGTTAGCTACAGAATTTATTCAATTGTGGGACTGACAAAATTGCTTAGTTTGTGTCATTTACAGCTTCTAAAGATTGCTGCTAAAGTGAGCCTGAAATCCCTATGCGGTCTAACTTCCCTCTTATATAAGCCATGTGTGAGAACAGCCGCTTTAGTTGGCCGGTTAAATATTTGCCTGCCCTCTTGTGAAGGGGCTTGGAATGACGAAGTGACGTTTCTCACAGATATTTGCCTCCACAGAAGGGTTCTGTGGGCTGGTTCTGTTGCATCTGGGAGACATAACTTTACCTGTCAGAGAGGTTTTTAAGGAGGGGAAAGGCTATCCTATCAGAGACGAAAAAGGCAAAACAAGAACATGAGTATCGTAAGAGTGTCCAGGCAAGGCCAGTGTTGATTATGATAAGCAATTTCAGATGTAGCCTTAGATTTACAGGGGGGGAGACTGACCGTGAAAGGGTTGACATTCATTTTCAGGCTCGTGTTTGTGTGCACATGTGTGTGTGGGTGCATGAAGGAGACTGCCTTATAAGGCAGTTTGTTTTCTTTTTTCTTTGTCATCAGTCTTTCGGGGGAATTCTGGCTTCGTCTCAAAGCTGCTGAAGTCATAACTCCTCACTTTCTTAAAGATGCAGGACCGCTTTTGCTCACTTTGACTTTTGGCCAAAACAAGCATGGCCTTCTGAAGAAATACCTGTACTTGATGTTGGAGACAAATCTCTGATGTTAGTCATTACAACATCTGGGCTTGACTCAAGGGTATGTACAGTCCATTATAGATTTCTGAGATGATGTCATACACCCATTAGATATATAAGCTAGTCTGCTGGATCCAGGAAACCTGGGGAAGCGTAAGGATCAGGGCAGCTTTGACCAGGGTTCATTGATAGACTGCTGGTTCAGAGCATTTTAAAAGAACATGTAAGGTGTTCCTAGTTTGTGTAGTACCTACCAAAACTAGTTTAACGACAGAAAGACAGTGAACATGCAACAGCACCATGGGTGCCCAACAGTAGTTGATGCACATGGTGAGTAACAACAAGCCCCACAGAGCTGCAAATAGCACAAATTGCCTAAAACGTCATTGCTTGCTAAGATAGAAAGGTGTCAGAACCCACAGAGCATCACAACCTACGTCATAAGGCTGCATAGCTATAAAACATTCATAGAGCCCGTGCTGATCCATGCCCACTACTGAAAACCTGTTCAGTGGAGCAATGTAAAAAGGTGGCCTGTACTAATGAACCACATTTTCTTTTACATCATGTGGACAGTCGGGTGCATGTCACTCCACTGGGGAAGATATGGCACCACAATGCACTTTAACCCTCCTGTTCGCCTCAAATTTACTAACACTTTTCACCTTCAGGGGTCAAATTGACCCCAAGGAGAATAGGAGGGTTAAGAAAAAGGAATGCCTGTGATGCGCTGGACCATGTTCTGCTGGGAATCCTTGGGTCTAGGCATTCCTGTGGATGTTACTTTAACATGTACCTAGACATTGTTGTAGACCAAGTACACCCCTTTCCTGCCAGTGGTAGTCCACCCACTGACATGGACTTCCTGCAAATTCTCCAGATCTGAATTCAGCCGTGCATCTGTGCGATGTGCTGAACAAACAAATCTTTGGAAGTCCCACCTTGCAGTGCACACAAAGGATCTTCTGCTAATGTCCTGGCACCAGATACCACAGTACACCTTCAAAGGTCTTATGGAGTACAGGCTGTCCCAACTGTTTTATTGGCAGCTGCTGCTATTATATATGACACAATATTAGGCAGGTGGCGTTAATGTTATGACTGGTCATGACTATGATGCTTAGTTTTCTGAAAATGAAACATTTTCTTAAAAAATCTAATTTCTTAAATAATATAAGATCACACACTGTAAATTCACTAGTTTGTGGACACCTCCTATAATTCAAAGTTTGCTCTAGTAAATGTTTAAGTCCTGTTAAATCCATGAGCAGCTCAGCCACACAAGCTTATAAAACCAAACTGCAATACAAAAACAAACACTCTCCACTGTTTCGGAAGCTACATTAGCACAAGAACTGTTCATTGGGAACTTTATAGATACATTTGCAGTGTGATGGACAAATCTGGGTTTGGCAGATGCCAGGAGAAAATTACTGTAAAGTTTGGTGGAGGAGGAATGGTGGTTTTGGGCTGTTTATCAAAGTTTGAGTTTCGACCCTTTGTTCCAGTGAAGAAAAGTCTGAATTTTGCAGCAAATGAGCGAATATCATGAGCGTAGCAGCCGTGTTTTATTATCTAGTGAAGTGAGTGAGTGTTTGCTTTTACAGAAGCAAGAATGCCTTGTAATACTTATGGTTTGAGGACATATGATTGTGATGTTTAGATCTCTACATACCTTTGTAGTGTAGTGATTTTAAATGCCATATAAGTATAATGTATATTGTTTGAAAACAAATGCTTATCTATTGTGTCTTGTTGAAATGATTGGTACTAGTGGAAGGGCTGTGTAAATGCAGAGAATACCTGAACAGCCACTTCAGTCCATTAAACCTCCATTAGCTGGGCTTAACAGAACTGTAAAACAGCATTAAATTATTGTCTAATGTGGTGACTTCAGGCAAATGTGATGACTAATGACAAAATGACTACCACATTTTTACATCCATAATCAGCATTGTGCTGCCACCATCAGACATCCTGTTTTATTTACGCCCTGTAGCACAACTGGAGGTAGGCACTGTTCTGAGAGCTGATGTAGTAGGAGGCTCATTAGTCTGGGAACACAGCTGTTTGTTTTTACCTGTCCTCTGCTTAAAATTATTGGCTGGATAATTGAAAACATAACTTCTCACTCTGTACATCTCTGTGCAAGAGAAACAGAGCAGCTAATCTCCAAGAATGTGTTGATTTGTAGTTGCTTTTGGTTATGTACTGAACTGTCATATATATACTCCCAGATAGATGTATACACAGTTAGGTTCATATATATTTGGACACTAACACACGTGTTGTTATTTTAACTGTTAACTCAAACATATATAAATTATTATTAATGGATATAAATGCATAAAGTGCAGACTCTCAGCTGTAATTTGAGGCTGTCCCCCTCCAAATTGAATAAAGGGTTTAGGAACTACACCCCTCTTTAACGAGGGCCATCTTCATTTTAAAGGGACCAAAAGTAATTGGACAATTAACTCAAAAGCTATTTAATGGGCAAGTATGCATAATCACATCATTATTTCATTATCAATTAAGGAAATAAAAGGTCTGGAGTTCCAAGCATGGCAATTGCATTTGGAAGATTTTACTGTAACCATACAAGCAGTCCAAAGAGCTCTCCATGCAGATAAAACAGGCCATCATTAGGCTGCGAAAACAAGAAAAAAACATCTGGGAAATTGCCAGAATATTAGGAGTGCCAAAATCTACAGTGTGGTACATTCTGAAAAAGAAAGAAAGCACCGGTGAACTCAACAACGCAAAAAGGCCTGGGCGTCCACAGAAGACAAAAGAGAAGAACACTCTCCAGGAGGTAGGCCTGTCAATATCCAAGTCTACCATAAAAGAAGATTTCATTAAAGCAAATACAGAGGGTTTACTGCAAGCTGCAAGCCACTCATTAGCCTCAAGAATAGATTAGGCAGCGCTTCACAGTTCAGATGGTCAATGACCCACAACATACGGCAAAAGCAACTCAGGAGTTTAGTAAAGCAAAGAAGTGGAAGGTTCTTAAATGGCCAGGTCAGTCACCTGATCTCGACCCAATTGAGCACACATTTCACTTTCTGAAAACAAAACTTTGGATAGAAAGGCCCACAAACAAACAGCAACTGAAAGCCATTGCTGTCAAGGCCTGGAAGAACGTTAAAAAGGAGGAAACCCACCGACTGGTGATGTCTATGGGTTCAAGACTTCAGGCAGTCATTGCCTGCAAAGGATTTTTAACCAGGTATTAGAAACGAACATTTTATTTTAAGTTATATTATTCAGTTACGTTATTACAAAATTAAATATTAAATTCACTTAAATATTACTTTCTTAATATTACTTAATTTAAAACAAACATGAGCATATTACCAATTTGTTTGAGCCTAAAATATCACACAGTTTGTGGTTGGTCCATTGCATTACTTATTTGAGCTCATTTTCATGCGCTGGTAATTTTGAAGTTCAATTCAATTCAATTCAATTTTATTTATATAGCGCTTTTAACAATGGTCATTGTCACAAAGCAGCTTTACA
>JBBPDC010000011.1:12478835-12505176 GCA_037974485.1 Hemigrammopetersius urotaenia | reverse complement strand
GCCGAGGAGACCGAGCTAAAAGCTTATCGGTCCCAGTGGGAGAGCTTAACCCTTAAGCGGGGGCTCTGTTATAGGGGGTGGCAGCACCCTGATGGACGGCGCGTGTGGTGGCAGCTGCTGGTGCCCCGTGGGCTGCGGCAGGAGGTCCCCCAGGGGCCGGACACTTTGGTGTTACGAAAACGTTAGCGCGGTTGAGGGCAAAATTCTATTGGCCGGGGTGTCGGCGCGATGTCGAAGGTGATGTGCATTGCTGTGATGCGTGCACCGGGGAAAAATGGCCTGGGGGGCAGTCGCGGGCACCTATGCAGGTGTATGTGGTGGGGGCGCCCATGGAGCGTGTAGGCGTCGACATACGGGGGCCGTTTCCCCGCTCGGAGGCCGGCAACCGATACGTCCTCGTGGCCATGGACTATTTTACGAAATGACCCGAGGCGTATGCGATTGCCGACCAGAGCGCGGAAACAGTCGCCACCAAACTCGTCGAGGAGTTTTTTTGTCGGTTCGGGGCGCCGGAGGAACTCCACAGCGACCAGGGTCGCAACTTTGAGAGTCAGGTGATGGCCGAGGTGTGCGTGAGGATGGGGGTCCACAAGACCCGGACAACCCCATTGCATCCTCAAAGCGACGGACTGGTTGAGAGGTTCAACCACACCTTGGCCATCCAGTTAGCGATCCTGGTCGCTGACCATCAGCGCGATTGGGACCGCCACTTGCCCCTGGTGCTTTGGGCGTATCGGACGGCCATGCAGGACAGCACGCAGTGCAGCCCGGCCGCGCTCATGTTTGGCCGGGAGCTGCGCACCCCGGTGGACCTGGCGTTTGGGCCCCCCCAGAACCTGAACTTGTTGGACCGCCCAGGCTGGACTATGCTCAGCGGTTGCATGAGCGGGTCCAGGTGGTCCACGCCTTGGCGCGAGAGAACCAAGGGGGGGCCACCGCCAAACAAAAGCGCGCCTCCGACATGCGCAGCCGGGGCCGGGACTTTCACGAGGAGGAGCAAGTCTGGGTTTACTGCCCCTCCCGGAAAAAGGGGCGGAGTCCAAAATTGGACTCGCACTGGCGAGGCTCGGGCAGAGTTGTGCAGCGTGTGGGCGAGGTGGTCTACCGGGTGCGGGTGGGGGGGCCGCAGGACAGCGATGGTCGTCCACCGCGACCGTCTGGCCCCGTACCACCCGAAAGACTACACAGGACAGAACGGTGGGGAGGACCCTGGGGGTGCGGACAGTTTGAGTGTCCCAGGGTCTCCGGTAAGTCCCAGACGAACCTCGAGGGTGCGTAGACCTCCTGCTCACCTCCAAGACTTTACAGTGGGCTTGGTCGTGGCCGAGGGCGGCTCACGACTTGGCGGGGGGCTGTGTGGCGAGCAGGGGGGGTTGCCACGTGAACAAGGCGTGGGTGTAAAGGGGCCCAGGGACTGATTGGGGTTAATTGGGGGGCGATGGCTGACACCTGGCCATCGCCACGACAACCCGCAAGTTGCCAAGGAGACTCGCGGGCTTTTTTTGGTGCCCTATAAGGTAAGGGGCGGGGTTGTAAGAGAATTAGTCTGAGAAGTCTTTAGAGCTGTGTGCCGTATCAAGCTGTGTGCTTCGTAAGCTGTGTGCTTGTGAATAAAAAGACAAGGACGAAAATGGAAGAACCTGCCTTGGTGTCCCTCTTTTCCACGGCTCGCCACAATATGAACTGCAAAATATTGCACAAATATAAGAATGCATGTACATACCAGTCCCCTTTCCCAAGCCTCAGGGATTTTGGTGTGGATTTTCATCTCAAACAAGCAGCAGCACACAAATGCTCATGTCTCAATCTTCAAATAGTTCATTAGCGGGCTTTCCCTTTGCAGTCACATGCAGAAATGGTTGGGCATCCCTGCTTTAACAAAAGGTTCTTCCTCTATTGCAAGTTGTGGCATTTAATACTCTTTATTAGGACTGTAATGACAAGCTTAGCATACATTATTCATGGTACTGTTTTGAAATATATGGTTGAGGAATATATGGTTGAGGAACCAAATATATGGTTGAGGAATGTTGAAGTGGTTTTTGATTGGTGTCATTTGCAAAAGTTTGCAAAAAATGTTTTAGATGTCATAATTAACAGAATATCCATTTTCTCAAGTGCACAGTTTCACTTTTGATTGCTGTGAAAATACACGAGCCACAATATATTTCACAAATTATGTTTTATCCAGACTCTTTTGCCAAAAAGTGCTTATTTGTGCTTTTTAGTCAGCAATTATTATGATTTGTAAAGAACTTGATATAAAACAGTAGGAAATTCATAGGTTTCTATTTTGTTTGTCATAAACAATCATTCTGAAAATGTGCACAGATTAATTATACCTCACAATTCAGTCACCTCTTATTGTTATTCTGATCCAAACAATATGGTTGTTTAGAAACTATAGTAGTGCATCCATGGTACATGGTAGCACAGAGAAAGCCCTGACTACACCTAACACAGACATGCATACGCTGCAATTAATCTGGGGGCATTTAATGAGTTAAAGGGGGAAAGATAAAATGACATACTTAATCAATACTTCTAACCTTAGTTTAGTCTGTTTAACCATTCTTTAACCAATAGTTCTCCTTTACAGATGCTGTTTTCAAGAGGGCTTTCAGACAGTTAGCATCACTCTACCACCTTTATACAGGCCTCAGAGTCTGAAGGAACTTTACATCTCTGAGTCGCAAGATGTAGCGTTTTACGGGGAGACTGGTGGTGATGCTGAAAACCCTGGACGGAGCCCTATGGTCCGAACCCAGTTTTGCATTCCAGCTCTGAAGAACAGAACAGGAGCAAACCCTAAAATCTCTGGAGATGGAGGAACAAGGTTAGAGATCACTCCAGGATCTGTGGTAGAGTTGCAGCTGTCTCTTTCTCAGACCACCCTGGAAGAGGCGGGCTGTACCTCATTGGGCTGTGCTCATGGAGTTGAGGGAGAATTTTACAACAAAACAAACAATGAAGATGATGACAATACCACCTTCACACCAGGCTGCACCTTCTACATACCCCGCCATGAGAGAGAGCCTTTGGCTCAGCGAGGAGTACTCATCAGTGGACCATCTGTTTTACTGGGACAGGTGGAGGTGACCACACAGTCAGAAGGGAGGGACTCCGAGGAGAAAAGGGTGGGATCTTGTGGTATAGAAGCAAAAGCTAGTGATCGAGTGGATTATGGTGATGGAGAAGGAGGGCACACTGAGGAAGGTCCCACCTCCTCCTCTGTCTCCTTTGGAATTCCATCAGAAGAGGCGGACTCTGAGTCGGAGAGGGAGCTCAACAAGCCCAACAAGCACCGGGCAAGACACGCCAGTGAGTGACCTCTTATTATTTTATCTCTCTTAAACAGCAAATCTAGTAGCGTTTGCCCTACTAGATTTGAACTCTTGTTTTTGTGATCTGAATTGTACTAATGGAGCACTTCTGAATGAATCATATAAATATTGAATTGCTGTTCACAAAAGTAACTTAAAGTTCAGCTTGGAACCATGTGTAAAGTCACTCATGTATGTTTCAGTGCTTGCAATCTCTCTGTAAGCAGGGGAAACACACCCTATCAGACTGTCTGAAATTATATTTTTAAACAATACTATCTACATTTGTTTACATACCTCTAGTAAGCTTGAAGTATTCATTATATTCCATTACCATTTTCTCAGTGTTCATTCATTTTTGTACTGTGAAGGAAATTCCATGATTAGCTCTTACTAAATGTTGGACAAACTTCATGCATGGCAGTGCTGAGCAGGGGGGTTGGAGGGTGACATGCTGAGGATAAGAATAAAACATGGGCATGTTACTGCTGCCTGTAGGATAGCCATTTGACAGACACCAACAAGTGTGACACTGGCTCGTTACCTGATCCTTTAAAACTGGCCATCTTAGCAGCACTGAAAAGGGAAGTATTCGCTTCTCATCCGTGGCCATGCTCATCATGGTAGTATCTACATGAAGAATATAAGCAAGTCTGTTCAAAACTATTCCTTTGTTTTGTGTTACTTTACATTGTGGGGGTTAAAAAGGCTCCCAGAAAGGGATCTACACACCTAAATCAGATTCAGTGCATGTGGTGCTGAAAACTGTCATTGCCTCAGCCTTCCTTGACACTTTTTCACAGCTGTGAATGGCTTGTGTTAATATTATGTATTATGAGTCAGTAAATGAGAAGGAAATTACCCATGGGTCTGTGATTGGGAGTAATGACTCAGTGTGATGCCAACACTGCAGAATTGACTGATAGTGTAATTAAGGCGTATTGATGTATGGTCCTGGTTCGTACTTTGAATGTCAAGACAAAGTCACTGTTTAATATTTAAATTGTACAAAATGTTTGATCAAGAAGATCTTGTTTTTGGTTGGAACAAAAACCCATATCTCTGAAATGGGTGAAATGTCCTAATCTTTTCATGAGGTGAGATTTATTTCCAAGTCATTTGTAACCCCATTTGGTCCAGTTCATATTGGTCCAGTCATCAGTATCATTTTTTGAGTGCCTGACTCAATGCAGATCATGCATGTGAAAAATCATGAATAACAAGCATGAATCATGAATCACATTGTATATAATTATACTTGCTTTTCCACATTTCATGTGTGTTTATTGGTCAGACAATATGCTTATAACATACCGCTTATTATGAGTTTGTTGTGCTTTCCAATGAATTGATTTATTGTCTTTTATTAGTCATGCTACATATTTAGGTCAGTGAACTAAAGTAACAATCTGAAATATTCCTGCCCTTACACTCTACCATCTTTACCCTCCATGTGCTCTAAACCCCTCCCTTCTCTTGTCTTTTCAAGGGCTCCGGCGAAGTGAGAGCCTGTCTGAGAAGCAGGTGAAGGAGGCCAAGTCTAAATGCAAGCGCATTGCTCTACTCCTCACTGCTGCTGCCCCCAACCCCAATAATAAAGGGGTGTTGATGTTCAAGAAGCACAGACAGAGGGCCAAGCAATACACACTTGTTAGCTACGGAACCGGAGAGAACGAACCAGAGTTTGAGGACGAGGAGGACGAAGACGTCAATAAGGAAACCCATGCTGTTGAGTTCACAGTTCTAGCCACCAGTGAAACTGAACTTGATGAGGATTTTTTCACGAATCCCCCAGGCCACAAGAGCATCGTAACCTTTGACTGGGACACTGGGCTGCTTGAGATAGAGCGCAAGCTTCACAACCCAGAAGATATGAATGCACTTCCTGAAACCAGGGGCAAAGGAGCCCTGATGTTTGCTCAGCGCAGGCAGCGTATAGATGAGATTGCGGCTGAGCATGAAGACATGAGAAGTAAGGGGATCCCTGTCGAAAGTGTAGGGGAGGCTGAGAAGCATTACCAACAGGTGGATGAGAGCTCCTACATTCAGACTACTACTGACAGTCAGAATTATATGGATTTAAATGTGCACCACCAACAGCAACAACAACAGCAGTACCAGCAATACCAGGAACAATATTATCAACAGCAGAAACAATATCAAGAATACCAGCAACAGTTACAATATAGCCAACAGCAACAGCATTACCAGCAGCAGCAAGAGTACCAGCAACAGCATTACCAGCAGCAGCAAGAGTACCAGCAACAGCATTACCAGCAGCAGCAAGAGTACCAACAACAGCATTACCAACAGCAGCAGGAGTTCCAACAACAGCAAGAGTACCAACAACAATATCATCAGACTCAACAGTACCAGCAACAGCAAGTGCAACAGCAGGTGCAACAGTATTCACATCAAATGAATGGGATGACCAGTCAACAAACTGATGTAATGCAGTCATCCAGCATAAATAGAAATGCCAAGCCGTTCTCTGAGCAGGATAGGGCAGCAGACCCATTTTCTCCATCAACAAGTCAAGAGCAGCCTTGCTATTCAGTTGGACAGGGTGAACAGATTGCTTCCAGAGATGAGCGAATATCTGTACCAGCAATCAAGACAGGGATCTTGCAAGACAGAAGGAGGAACAAAACTAAGCCAATGTTCACTTTTAAAGAGTCTCCCAAAGTTTCCCCAAATCCAGAACTGTTAAATCTCCTAACCAGAAGTGACAAGAAAGCAGGGTTTGAATCTTGCCCAGAGGAGGATTACCTAAGCTTGGGGGCAGAAGCCTGCAACTTTTTGCAGTCGCCTAAAGTAAAGCACAAAATCCCACCACCCGTTGCACCCAAGCCACACATAAATCCAGCCTCTCCACCATGGTCACCACAACCAGAAGTTGCAAGCCAGCAGTTCCTCCAACATGCTGAAAATAACATCCCACCAACTGCAGAGGCTTCTGGGCCTGAAGCCGAAATTGCCCCTGAAATGGAGTCCTCAGCCATACCAGAGCAAGCACCCTCCCCCATGCCTGCTCCAGAATTACAGGAAGCACACACTAAACCCCCCTCACAGAAGCAGAAGGAAGTGGTGAATGTATGGGCTCCATCTGAACAGCAAATACAGGCAGATCAGCAACAAGAGAATGAACAGCAGCAAATAAACAACGTTCACCCTGTCCAACAACCACTTCAAGAACAAGCTAAGTCAGAGCCTCCTGTTAGCTCTTGGGGTCCCTCTCCAACTCAAGCTCAACAGCAGCCACCAGTGAATACTTGGGGTCCGGCTGAAGTTCAGCCAGAAACCCTTACACAGAATCATGTACAATCACACATGCAGCTGCCCTGGGTAACACAACCTCAAGTGCAATTAGAAGTGCGACCACCCACATCCATTCAAACTCAGTCGCAGCCACAACTTCCTTGGGTTACACAGAGTCCACCAAAACCCCAGCCTCAGCTCCAACCTCAGGCCCAAATTCAACCTCAGCCTCAACCCCAACCCCTGTCCCAACCTGAGCCCCAACTTCAATCCCAACCTCTGCCCCAACCTCAGCCCCAGCCGCAACCTCAAATGAATTCATGGGCAACAGCACCAGCACAGTCTGGACCCCAACCTCCGTGGGTCCATTCTCAAGTGCCAGTGCAGCCACCTGTTAGTACTTGGTCTCAAGATGTAAATCAAAACCAAGTTCAACCCCCTTGGGTGCAACAACCACAACAGCAGGAAACTCAATCATTACCACATTGGACAGCCCCTCAACAGCAAGCCCAGACCTCTTGGGCCCAACCTCAGGTCCAGTCACAGCCCCAACCACCTTGGGTCTCTCAAACCCAACAGCAACCTGCATGGACACAACCACAGCCTTCATGGGCTCAGCAGGCTCAACCACCACCGCAGGCTCCAGCACAGATACAGCCGTCCCAGACTGCTTGGGCTTCAGTGCCTACCCAGGTGCAACCACAACCACCATGGGCTCAACAGCCTCAAAAACATCCGCAACAAATAATGAACTCATGGGCTCCCGAACAGAATCAAGCACAGCCACCATGGACTCAATCACAGCCTCCAGCTCAGGTACAACCTCCATGGGCTCATCAACCTCAGCCAGAGACCCCACCACTCTCTCAGAGTCAAAGAATTATGAGTTCATGGGGACCACAGCCACAGGAAGATCCAGGCTCCACAACAACTACTGAAACTCAGAAGCTGAACCAGACAGCCAAACCATGGAGTCCACCTCAGACTACCCAGGCCCCTCTACAGCGAATGGGCTCGTACACATTTGGAACAAAGGTTCCATCACCAATTCCGACAAGTAGTGCAATGTCCCCCACTGGAATGGGATCAGCTTTTGAGATGCCAGCTTTAAGAGGGAAAGGAGCTGAACTTTTTGCTAAGCGGCAATCCAGAATGGAGAAGTATGTGGTGGATTCAGACACAGTCCAGGCAAACAAGGCAAGACCTTCTTCTCCTTCTCCTTCTCTGCCAACCACATGGAAATATTCGCCTAACTGTCGTGCACCTCCACCATTGGCATACAATCCACTCCAGTCAGCCTCATATCCACCAGGGGCTATCAAACAACCTCCATCCACTAGCCCTACTATAAAGAACAAAAATAAGATGAAAGAGAAAGAAAAAGATAAACCTGCCCCCAAACCCCTTCATGTTCTGGATGTCATGAAGCATCAACCCTACCAGTTAAATTCATCTCTTTTTACTTACGGGCCAGCAGTAGAAAAACTTGCAGCAGAAAGGGAGGCAGCTGAAAAGCTTGCTGCTCAGAAAGCAGCTGAAGCCCAAGCTCATGCTCAAGCTCAAGCTCAGGCTCAGGCTCAGGCTCAGGCTCAGGCTCAAGCTCAAGCTTACATGCAAGTTGCTGGTCCTCCAAACCAAAGCCAGAATTTGGGATACAATCAAGGTCCTGCCCCATATTGTTTTATGCCACAGCAGCCCCAGCCAGCTCAACAGCACTATGGGATGCCTGGTGCCTTACTTGCTGATGGCCCTTATCACCAAACCTCTACTAACAGCTACCAGCCTGCTCCTAATCCTTATCAACAATCTCCTTACCAACAAATATATAGTGCCCAGCATGCTTACCAACAGCCTCCAAATTCTTACCAGCAAGCCCCAAGTCCCCCCTACCAGCAGCCCCCTCCATATCAAACTGGCCCTAACCCAACCTATCCAGCTGCCCCGGCACCAAGCTATCAACCAGCTCCAAGCTCCTTTGTTACACCTTCTACAGTAGTGGCAGCAAGAGCAGATTCTGCGTCAGGAAATTGTGTCCTCAATGCCCCAAAACCAAAGTTTTCAGCCAAAAAAAGTGCCGCACAGGTTTGGAAGCCTAGTGCTGTTGAAAATACTGAAAAGTAGCATTTAACTGGTTTTTTTTTTTGTCATAGCAAAGCTAGGATGCAAAGCTGTATATTAAGGCGTGACAAAAAATCATGCAAAAAATATATACATTTTATATATATTTTTTGTCACAGAAAATTTGAAATCGTGCTATCTACAGTTACATTTAAAGCAGAGTTTACTGTTTGATTTTCAAAATGTAAGTGTATCAGCATCTATTTTCTGTATATTACAAAGTTATGTTGTTCTAAAATATGTTGTACATGTATCACCAGAATTAGACTGTTGTCTATTTCTGGTAAGACTAAATTGAAGTGTGTACTTAAAGCAGATAAATGAATCTATTTCATGACCTGGCCTAAAATGCTGTTGGTCCAACTAATGGGGAAGAGGAATGGGGATATTTGAATGATCAGTGAGAATAAGTAAGGCAAAAGAGAGAGTGTTTGATCTGATATCTGAAGATATCCACTGAGAATTACTGAATGCCTTCCACACAGATTATAGTTTTGAGGCAGAACGTCTGGTCTATAGACTAGGAATTAGTATTGTACAGTCTCTCAGTGGTTTCAGTAAGCAGTGTAGATCACATAAATGAATGATGTAAGTATGGATGTTTTTGAACACTTGATCAAGGTGAAGTTTGAACACAGATGCCGTGCAATTATGGCCATTTTTTACAGCCAGATATCTCATTATTTATCAAACTATGAATGAGAAATTTGAAATCTCTATGAAAGTAATATTATGTTTTTCTGTTTTTATTTAAAAGCAACACATATGTGCTATGTCTGATGTGGTCTTTGGGACAATGCTTGATTTCATGAAGCCCTTTGTAGATAATGTGTGATACACTCAGACAACAGGTAAGGTAGGAAGTTCAGCTTGTCTTCTGCAACAATCAAAGTATTATCCTGATATTCTTTATTGTTCATTTTGATATAGGAAACATACCTGGCTTCACTCCTGTCTGCTTCACTCCTTTTATTTTTTTCTGTTTCTACCAGTTTTATTTTTTGTGGGGAGAAAAGCATTGAAATGGTGTCAAAAGGGAAAAGAATAAGATGTAAAGTGACTGCATACTTAGAAAACCTTCGTTTGGAGGGTTTTGTAATTTGCTAGCTTTTTGTAGACGATCATCATGTTCTTTTATTTTTCATTCTTCTTGCGTGATTTTTCCTTCTAGTGCACTTTCTGTAAGATTTGCCACAGTGCAATTAAAAAGACTCTCTGCTCTTCTGTTTTGGCTTTCTTTGGTCCCCTTTTGCATGTGTCTGTCACTTTCACCACTGCTTGCATCAGTTTGTCACTTTATCATATTTTTTACATAGTGCTTTAATTTTTTAGACATACAACGCTGTCATTGCACGCGATGTTCTCATACCTATGCCTGAAACATGCAGCTTGCCCATCTCGGAATCATGCTACATAAATTACTGTCTCGTACTGTAGAGAAGTTATGAAGTCATGCACTGATGTTGGATGAGAAGGCCTTGCTTACAAACTCCGTTCCAGTTCAACCCAAAGGTGTTGGATGGGGTTGAGGTCAGGGCTCTGTGTGCGCCAGTCAAGTTGTTCCACACTGAACTCATTCAGCCATATTTTTATGGAACTTTCTTTGTGCACTGGGGCACAGTCATACTGGAATAGAAAAGGTTTTTTTCTGACTAAATTAAAAGCATGGCATTGTCCACACTGTCATTGGGCTAGGCCCCTTACTTACCCTTCACTGGAAGTAGGGGGCCTAGCCCAAACCCTGAAAAACAGGTGTGTCTTTTGTCCATAGACTTTTGTCAATTCAGTGGTTCTCAAACAGGTCCCCTGATGGTCCCCAGTCAGGTCCTCAGATGCCTCATCTTTGTTAAGCACAAGGATGGAGCAAAAGTATGGATTATCTGGGAGTTCCTGAGGACTGGTCAAGGCTGCACTGCCATAGAAGTAACACCCTGACTCCTCAAAGAATCTTTCAGAGGACCACCATGTAGTCTTCTATCCCAGTTAATATATTTCCCTAGATCCACATTTATGAGCTTTTAAGAACCATCTGGGAACCTTTATTTTTAACAACATGATCGCCCAAATCATGTTCTACATAGCTGAGTTCCAAGCACACCAGCAGTGGATTGGTTAGAACAAGTGATTAAAATTCAGTTTCCAATAGTGGATCTACATATCATCATGCACTTGTGGAGTGCAAAAGGCTTTTAATTTGTGAATTATGGAAGTGATATGACTCAAGGCCCATTGCAGGCCAGGCTCTGGCTATTTTTGGAAGAATCTGATATATTATCCCATGACCTGAAAGAGAAGAGGGCACTCTTAGACCACCTGTCTCTTTATCTCATTTAGATTTAATCAGACTTTTACTGAAGTACTGAGTCTAAAACATTTACTGGGTGTCAGTAATAATATAATAACATAATAATATGATCTTCATTCATATAACTCCTTTCATACGTTTAATGTGTAAAAACAACACACAGAAAGAACAAGATGAAAGCAAATAAAAGCAGTGACAGAGTGACAAAGAAATGATGAAATGTAAAAACACAAGGAAAAATAGCATGAGAATACAGCAAAGTAATTCTAAAACAAAATGAGAAAACTAGATTCGTTTTTGGAATAGTGTCTTTTACAGCAGCCTAGAAAGATCACTGAGGAGGATAACTGAGGAACTGAATGAACCCAGAATAACTGTTGTGGCTTTTCCAACATCCTGAGCGAGAATCAGCACTGAGTTCCCATTACTCAGTTACCTTTACTGCAACCCTAGGATTGCCAGAGCACTTTCCCAGAAACCTGAGTGATGAAGCTCCTCACTAAGTTGTGCTTTACAGCAAGATATGAATCAAATTTTTTGTGATAGCGGAACTACTATTTAGCCAACAAGAGAACTGATTAGACTTCGAATGAACAATAGATATATGTGGTTGTATATGCTTTGATACAATCAAAACTGGTTTAAATATGGTTTGACACAATAAAAACGAAAGAAGACAGACAGGGAACAGAGCTTTTAGAAACATTGAGAGCATTTCATTTTTGATATAGATTATTAAAGTGCAGTGCTAATGCAGCCTTGAGTCTGAGAAAATAAACCAGGTTTACTGTTTTAAGCTTATTTTGTGCTGAGTGATTACGGAGCTCTCTGAGCTTTCCAGAGCTTTAGGTCAAAGAGGCCGATAACTCAACCTGTTTTAACCATGTTTTGGAAACCATGTTTTGATGTGGTCCCTCTTGCAGGTCAGGACTCAGCAGTTAGCATATACTATAGATGTGTAACAGAGCTCTTGGGTTGAACGGATAGAAGAGTGTTACAGTAATCCAGTCTTGATGTAAAGAAGGAGGCACAGTGGTGCTGTGTTTTGTGCCATCATCTCACAGCAGCAAGCCTCTGGGTTCAATGGAGATGGGGCAGCCAGGCATACACATGCATGCTCTCCTGTGTGCTTTTCTGCAAGACGTTTCCAGTTTCCTGAGTCCAAAGACCTGTATTTCAGAATTGGAAATTGCTAAATTGTTCCACAGGCATGAATTTCGAATACAGGTTTTGTAGGTTCTTTAAATTTGCCAAAATGGACACAATGCCCAAAGGGGCAGTTGCTTCAGCACCTAAAACTCCTCTGCATGTATGTGCTTTTTAGTACATGCAGGGAAAGATATTGGAAAGATTAAAGGAGTCAGCTTAACATGATTCTTCAAATTGAACTCATTGTCAAAAATGACTCCTAAATTCTTGTTATGGATTTTGTTAAAGAATGAACACTGGGATTTGTTAATTTATTAAGAAAAGTAAGTAATGTAATAATATGTAGGCGTGTAGTGCTCTCATATGTATTTTTTGTGTATCTAAAGGAAATGTTTTGTTGTTGCTTGTTTGTTTGTTTGTTTGTTTGTTGGTGTGATTGGGGTTACAGGGGTAATCCCAGGATTAGTTTGGTTTTGTACGTTTATTGTGGTGCAGTGGAAACTGTATTTCCATTTCTGAAACAGCAGGTGGCAGCACAGTCACAGGCATTCCTGCTTCAAACACTGCGGCACTGCTAAATCTTCTGTGTGGTTAGAGTGTGATATTCTTTTCAAATCACCGCCAGTCTCATGAAAAAGAGACTTATGGAAAGGAGAGGTTCTCAGGCTGCAGACACTCGGCACTGAAGGTCATACCGCTCCCATTAAACAGGACTAAATGTGGATTACTGAGGAGTCCCCTAATTGTTCAGAGAAATCAGAGGGGAGGCTAAGTGGTGCGCTGACACATCCTGTATCAATGGCCACTTGATGTAACCCCTGCTCTTTAGCTTGACCTGCAGGTGGCTGGCGCTGGCTGGCTTGGTATTTGGAGATTAATCTGCTTTGATGGAGACATTAATGTATTCATGGGGTCAAAATATTTATAATTTCTCATGATTTGCCCATTCCTGCAAAAAAAAACTCCAGTAACTTGAACCTCCTTCAACACAACAGTGTTGATAAGAGATTATGTTCAAGACTCCGAATACCTAAAAATGTTGTATGTTGCTAATAATATTTGTTGTCAAATCAAATGTTGCAGCTTAATAGTCCTTTTATTATCATGAATCATAAGCAAAAACAAAAAACTGTAATATATAATTAATATTACCTTAAAATTTGTTACCTAAAAATTTTACAATTTGTAAATTGTAATTGTTTTTATTCAGTTGTTTTGCTGCTTGGATATTTGGGCTTCGATATTTTATTGCTATTTTTTCTTAAAGGTTTCAATGTTTTTCAGGCACTGGGAAGAAGCTCATCTTTATCTCCGCCAGTTAGACTGTCACCACAGGGCCTTGGTTCAAGGTCTACATCTGTTTCCCCATCACCCAGACCTTCACCCCACACTACCTACACCTTTCGCCCATCAGAGCGGGCCTTCTGGGTAGAGAGGGGCCGTAAGCCTCCTACTCCTTGGGAGGCTGCATCCCGCCACCCCTTGGGCCTGGTGGATGAAGCCTTTGCCTTCCAGAACCTGCAGCAGTCCATCGCCACCAATCTGCGCTCGGCAGCCCATCGCAAGCTGCTGCCTGAACCTCCAGCGGACTGGAAGGCCAAAGTTGCATATGAGCCTCCATCCAAGAGCCAGGGCTGGGGAACCGGTCGCTCAACTTTGCCTTTTCTTTCTCCAACCAAAAGCACAGCCTCTGCCCCAGCTGTTCCTGTACCATACAGATCTCCCCTAAGACAGCCTCAGCCACCGAGGTCCATGACTGAGGCTAATCTCGGTGCATCTCTGGCTGGGCCAGAGAACAAGAGGTTTCAGTCTAGCTACAAAAGCACATATAGTTACACTTGGAAACGGTAAAATCATGTTTGAGGATTTTTAATATATGGGCTACAGAATACAGCAGGTTCTGAATGTTTATTTTTGAGATGTGCAGACTTAAAGAAGCTGTTTTAATAGTGTGTTTGCAAGATGAATGAGTATGGGAACACAGAACAGCAGTATAGAAAACTATGGAAGTACTTGGTTGAGAGATCAACCAACAGTCAGACTGCATGAGTACTAGCATCTGGTCTAATTTACAGTCAAGTGCAAATATGAAGACACATGTTTTGACCAACAAGTACAACACCCTCCTAAGCCAACACCCTTTTTGTGCACAGTTTGTTTGCTAAATTTATCATAGACATTTTCTCTGAGCAAAAGTCCTATTCCTTTTTTTATTTTTTTGCCAGTATGTTAAATTCAGCATCTTCCCAACACGTTTTATTGTAAATGTGCTTTTTTAGACAGTGTGAAGCAAAGTACAAGGAAAAACACATGGAAGTGATATGAAAATGATACCGTATGCAGCAGAGATAGTTTAGGTTGAATACCTTTAAAGGCGTTGTCTTAAAAAGGGTTCTTGGAAGTTCAGCAAGCCTGAGAATTGTTGAAATGTTGACTGGGGATCTAAGAGACGTTGTATTGATGTGTAGATAACATAAAAGCTCGATGTGCTTCTGTTACATTATGCGCATTTCATTGTCCTATTCCTTTTATTTCCCATGCATGTTTTAATCCAAATGAACAATCCTGCACATGCTTTTGCATGCTAGATTTAAGGATGTGCAGCTCTGAATTAAGCAGAACCAGTTGAATTAGTATAATGTTCTAGTTACATAAGTCCCACTTTAAGAGATTAAATCTTTCTGTAGTCTGCCCTTTATTTACTACACGAGACCTGGCCTCATTTCCTGGGACAACACGCTTTAGCACAATACAGATAGTAGGTCCAGTATTCATTTGCCTCCATTTATTTGTGATTCTCAGAACACGGCATGCTGCTTGTGTTTGTGGGACTTTCCTGTTTTACCACGCGGTGTGGATGTGCAGTTTATTAACAGTGAGACACTGCATGCCCTCTTGTTGCGATCAGCTTTCTGAGTTACATTCCACTATACATCAATCAATGGAGCTACTTTTTTCTATTTGCGCTCTCATCGGTTCTGTCTGCACTCTCTATCAGTTCAGCATCCATTTAACTTTGTAGCCCTTTCATTCCCATTCGAGAAAACACGGAACTGGGTGACAAAAGCAAAAGTGCTTCATGTTCTCAGTCTTGTTAAATTCCTCTTTTCTTCTCTTTGTGAATGACACAAAATTAATTTTTTTTTGTTGTTGATGGTGGCACCATCTCTGTGACACAAACTGACACAAGCATTTGTTTTTTCACTTTCATTAAAATGAAATATATTCCAAATACCTCTTCATCTTGTTTTGTGGGAAATAAGTGTGTGTGTGTGTGTGTGTGTGTGTGCGTGTGTGCGTGCGTGCGTGCGTGCGTGTGTGTGTGGAAATACTGGAAAATATGTAGATGCTGGGACATTTATCTGGTTTTTAACACAACAGAAAAAGTGCAGGTGTGGTGTTACTGTGATATTACAGCATTACATGTCAATAGAATGTCCTCACAAATAGAGTAATAACAAGTGTGTGTTTCTTTATAACTTATTACTATTTTATTCCATTTGGCAATAGCTGACCTATATGAACTGAATATGTTATGATGTCTGCTGTTTTCAGTGCACAGACCTTTCTGTGTCACTCACTCTTTATCTCTCTTTATCTCTCAGTATCTCTCACTCTTAATCTCTCTTAGTCACCCTCTCTTTCTCTCTCTTACTTTTCCCCTGACTCTCTCACACTATCTCTATATCACACACTCTCTCACGATGTCTTTCTCTCCCACTTACACGTTTTAGTGTAAGAACAACAAACCGTGAATGCGTAAATCCGGCAAAAACGAAAAAAGAAATCAAAAGATTGCTCCAGATACGGAAAGTAAGCCCACAGACTGTGTAGATCATTTCATTAGTTCCTTGTAAAAGCGCTACGTTTTTTTTTTTTAAGTCTGCAGTTCATTAAGCCATGACTGTTGATCACATTTTCTTGGAAGAGAAACAAAATACTCAGCATGTCATTTTCAGAGATAAACACAGTAAAACTGACTCAATAAAGCCCAGCAGCTAAAGCATTCTTTTCTTAATCAAGTAGATCTTCTTCACAGCAGGTGTAGCAGGTATATGTTACACCATAAAACCTTCATGGCACTGGTGTAATTGCTTAACTATAGGATGCGAACACTTTTCCCTTTGACCTTTTCACCCAACCTCTTTCGTATGTGGTATGAGCTCTAACCCCTCTTTTCCGGCAAGAGTTACATCGATCGTTCCGCACATAATGCAATCGTTCATAGGCATAATATTTTTTACACTTGGCTTGTGTGTCACCGTGAGGCCGTGCAATGGGCGTGTTTGGTGTTTATCCTTTTCATGGATGTCTTAGTCAGGCTGTGAAAAACTATACAACAAATTTGAAAACAGGTTAAGTTTGCTTTCATGACAAACAACATGGCAAAAAAATAGTGTAATTTCTTCTTTCAGAGAAACAAAGCTATATATAGAACAGTAGATTTTCATCACATTCATTTCATTACAAAATATCATTTTATCTTTAATTCCCTTACCAAAAAACGAGGTTATTTGATTTGGAACCATTTTTTTGTAAAACCATTTTCCAAAGAATCGTATATAACAACCTTTCCAATTTTTCGTGCAAAGCCCTTTTTAAAGCGATCAAAATGACAATCTCATTCCCTAACCAGGCAGTTCTGCCTGAGTAACATTTAAAAATCTGGTGAAACTCCCCATCTTCCCTGCAAAACTCTCTACGTCAATCAAAACTATACATTTATACCACAAGCCAGTACAACTTACTCAAACAGTAAACACATGGACAAAAGTATAGGGACGTCTGACCGTTCCACTAACAGTCACTTTAAGATAAGATAAGTTCTTCCACACCAAACTCATTTAACCATGTCTTTATGGAGCTTGCTTCGTGCACGAAGGTGCAGTCATACTGGAATAGAAAAGATGGAAGCATAGCATTGTCCAAAATGTCTTGTTTTGCTGAAGCATTAAGATTGCCCTTCACTGGAAGCAAGCATCCTCCTGAATTGAATACTTAAGAGGTGTGCTCCAGTGCTTTTGTCCATACGGTGTACAAGCAACCAAGGCACATTCCCATTCTCAGAAAAATCACCTGTACATGCACAGAGGGACAAACAAGAATGAGAAAACACTACAATTACAGTAGTTTTATTGGATTTTTTTACAGTACTACAGGTGTGTATGCAAACACAAATGTTGAGAAACCAAAAATATTGTAATGTCATACAATAATATAAAATATGACACTTGCTTAACTCCTCCTGATCTCTCCGCTTTCCAATACCGGGTCACGTGTGTTCATCAACATTGCAAACGCTGTCCTTGTCCACCTCGTCTTCTTCATCTGGCACTTTCTCTTTGGCCTTATCCCTGTCCATCTTGTTCCATTTTGTGTTTAAAATTAAACCACATAACCCCCAACATTTTATATTGTTTTAGCATCTTTTGAGTGGTTTAGAGTAAACGGGTTGTAGCATTTTGTGAATGGGCCTTTAGCAGCTGATGCCATTTTGAAGTGAATAGTTTGATCAGACACTCCTGTGTGATTCAGTTGTTGCCAAAAGATCCCTGTGACAGAGTTTTGCAGTCTTTACCCAATGAAAAAAGTAATGTTGAGAGCTTTGTTTGCTGTTTTGCTCGTATGTTTTTGGAACTAACAACATTCACTGATGGCTGAGAAAAAGCCTGAGAAAAACCTGTAATAGTAATAGTGTACTGGACTCTTGTCTAGTTGCACACTGCTGTTATGGGGAGCTATAACAAACACACTGTAGGTGGAGATCAGGCAGGTCACCTCTGCTGCCACTCTACTTCCCCTTCTCTGGCTCCAGTTTTCATTTACTAGGGACACGTGAACAAGAAGTCCCAGTGGGAGTCAACGAGGGCGCACTGTCCACTCATGTTTCCAGTGTGTGTCACAAACGCAAACATGGTACTGACTGAAAGTTTAGAACCTTCACTATTGAAAAAAATCCCACTGTTTCACAGTTTGAGAAATTATATTCAATTACACCATGCTGTAAACTGTAAATCTGAGGCTGAACGCAAAGCAAATAACATCCTGTACACAACATTCCAAGAAATGATAAAGAAAAAACAAAAGTAACCCTTTCAATCTGATCACCATGTATGTTAATCCCAAAATGACATCAAAGTTACTCATGCTGACAGTCTATTAATACCACTCCACTGACACACTGAGGTCATACCCATTTACATTAACTGGCTCCATTACACTCAAATACATGCAAGTGTATATGTGTCCTCACTGCTATATTTAACTGTACACAGACTTAGAGTCACTCCCACCTTTCTGCGCCCTTCTCCACCCTCCATGCCCTTGGCCAGAGCCCCATGGCCCAAAGAAGAACCAGGACCTGTACAGGTCACATTACTCAGTTCATTCCTTAACACTGTCCACTACAGGATACAAGAACATCCTGAGACACTCATAGACAGCCCCAAAGATTAGGTAAGTACCAGCTACCTCAGTTGTGTGCGGAGTATAGGAGGTTTGAATGAGTTTGACCCCTGCCCTACAGCAATCATCTGTTGTAGATGTGCTGATAGATATAAGAACTGCAGTACAGTCTACTAAACTCCAGCTCTTGGCTGTCTTTGTTTTGGTCTTAGCATTTTACAAATGGCCAGACTATCAGCTCACCTTTGTATTACCTGAATGATTTTATAATAACTTACATAATCTTACTTTTATACGAAAAGTGGGCCATCCACTCATTTTCTTCGTCAACTCAGAAATCTTTCAGCAATCTCTCAGTACAAAAGGAGAATGCATGCTCTTGTCATTTACTTCCAGACTTTCTCACAATGAAATACTTTCAGTAAGCCCCACTTTCCTCCCATGGGAGTGAGGGGGTCAGTCATCCTTCTTCATTAATACAGTGTTGAAATATGCTTCACCTCTCCTGAGACAAAAAAACAGTTATATTCAGACAATGTGGGTCATCAGCAGTCATACCATTGAAACCTGGGCTTTTGTGATTATTTTGTTTTTTGTTTTTACCTTTGGTGATACTTTCTCCACACTTTTAAAAAAGGTTCACGTTAAATTGGGTGTGTGGTTCTGTGAAAGAGTTTTACATGTGGAGTTTCTTTAAGCACTGCTTCATTACACTTGCACATGCCATTTAAAGCACTCTATTTAAACCATACATTGAAAAGTTCGCCAGGGAACCAAAAGCAGTGCTTTTATGGCATCATTCCAAAAAGACACTTTTTGACACCTTTATTTTTAACGATGTAAATCTGATCCCTTCCTTGCAGCGTTTTTTTTTCCTATACATATAGAGTCAGTGTAATAAAAAGCACATTTAAATGCCATCTCTATGCAAAAAAAACAGTGCATTTCTGCTAGAACCATAGATAACATCGATAAAACAGAACCATACAAAATATGAATAAAAATTATTATTAGCTTACCATGCAAAATGTCATGGTTTCTTGTCTTTTATTTGTTTGACATCTTTGCTGTGTGAAAGTGAAACACTGAAGAACTTTGTCCTTGGACAGGAACATGGAAAGAAGGGGATTTTGGAGCATTAATACAAATGGACACAAACTGTCACCATTCTTTGCACTCCTATCACTGAAGCTAAATCACCTGCCTCATGCAACATCACACAGTGCCTATGGCCCCCTGTCCAGTCCAGTCAGGTTTAGATCAGGCATTATGAAGTTTAAGGTTCTATGTCAGACAGCGTTCATGTGGCTTAAATGGTATTTTAGGGACCTGCTAAGGTTATTTAAGGGCTGAGGGAAGTTTAAGTCTTTGCATTTGGTTTGAATAAACAGAACAACGTTTGTTTGCTCTCCAGGGCACCATGTCACAACCCCTCTTTCTGACAGCAAGGGAAAGGAAGATGCAGGCAGCAGCCATTTGCAGAGAGATCCATGGCACTGATGGTAGGATGAAAAAACAAACAATTGGCCATTCCTGGCTCTGCCCACAAATGCATGGCCTTTCCATGCTCCACCCAACAAACCACAGTTGTGATTGGACAAGCTTTACAGAACACTGGCAAAAATTCAACATCTGATGCGCAATTACAGCATTTTCGTATTCAGTGTATCTAGAATGTGTGAACAATATTTATTTTGTGTGCTTGTGGAAGTTTTTATGGTTAGGATAGACTACAATTCATCACAATGTACTTAAAACATGCTTGACCCTACCTTAATTTATCCTTGTAAACATCAAATACACCAAAACCCCTTCATTTGAATGAAGTGGCCGTTATTTTGTGAAACCGTTCCCTTAATTTTGCCTCAAAGTTAAATTTAAGGCAGGTGTGAAACCCCTTAATTCAGGAGGGTTTTTAAATAAGGGGCAAATTTGAAAAAGTACAGAGGAAACTTCAGTAGTTTTACCCCTTAATCAGCATTAATCTATGCACTTTTTTCCTTTAAATTAAGGTCATTTTAAGATATGAAATTTTGTAGTGATGAGATTAACTACAGTACAGTAGTGTGTCTTGATAGTGTAGAAATGTGAAACTCAATGTCATGAAGAGGCCCTAAGCAGAACTATATTTACATATAAGGCTGAATAGGATTTTTGTTCTGTAAAGCTTGTCTAATCTTGCAGCAGGAGCTCTGAATAACATGTATGTGGGCAGAGAATGTATAGGTCAATTGGAGAATGTGTTCCATTCAGCATTTTTTATGCATGACCAAGTAACACGTTTTACAGTGGATCAAGCTTTCTCGTTTTCTGTGCCCTCAAACTATTTGTTGCCTCCGATTTGTGATTATACATTGTGTTGAACACATGCAAGCTTTTGAGTTTAACATAAAAAACTGTGCTGTTCTCGTTCAAAGTAGTGTTGAGTTAAAGAAACCATAAAATATGTCACGCAACAGATTTTCACACAGTTGTTCTGATCTCAAGCTCAGTCTGATGAGTTCCTTTGAAAACAGAAAATCAAACATACACATCAAAAATCTTACTTTTATATAAGGTATACCTTTATACCTTTTTATCTGTTACCTTTATAACATCACAGAAAAATATTCTTTATGTTAAAGCTACATATAAAAGGAAACAGAGTCCAAAGAAACCTCTAAGACACCAGGAAACTCTAACCCATACTTTTTCTGTCTAAAAAAATATAATTCAGTGTTCAACCAGATGGTACAAATAGCATGTTCTGATTAAGTGACAGCTAGTAACTAATTCTAATTGAATTGTTTAAGTGCCTTTCAATGTATTGGTCATTCAACCTCTGGTCACAGATTGTAATAACTACAAATTCATCAGGTAGTACTGTGAACTCTCATGTGTATTTGCACTGATACAAAAATATAGCCTTCCATGCAGTAGAAGCTACTATATGCAGCTCCTCCCTAAGGAAGAAAATGTGCATTTCAGATTGTCATTTGGTTTGAATGTGATAAACAGTCCATAGTAACTTGGTAGTCTAAAAGTAAAAGTAAAATATATTGGGGGCACCTCAGTGACCTTTGTTATAGCTTTAGAGTGCAATTCATCTAAATCTATTAACCAAACTACAGTAACCAGAGTCTGAGACAACTCTTCTATGCTTATGTATGTAATATAGTATATTATTCTGAGTGGCTCACAGTCAGCTAGCCCTTTAGTTGGTCCGGTTTATTTTTGTAATTAGCTCCCTGCCACACCCTGGCTGGGTTGTAAATAATCCAATGAGATGTTTTACTACTGAAAGTAACTCATCCTTTTGTAATTCCATTTGAACTGCTATTTCTGGGCATGGACAACTGCATGGTAGCTGAAGGGGAAAAAGACCCTCAACAGCTGTAGGAACACGGTAGTGGGATATCAATGAAATGTTTGACAGGCCTAAAACATCTTCATAAACTAGTCTGCATTGGAGCATTCACTACAAACTGGACAAATAAGACCAGGGCTTCAGTAAATGGTGGATCTCCAGGTCACATGTAGTCACGATGGAGTAAATGATTAATTTTATGTTTTATGGCCATTGTAATCAAGCTTCAAGTTGTAAATACAATGCAATTAGTCCTAAATTGTAAACAGTGAAAATATTAGGACATTTATTGACTGACATTATCTCAGCCCATTTGCAGATCAAATTGTTTATTTACTGTAAGAGTTGTGCGTACACTAATATATTTTATGTGCAATAAAATGCTGTATGTGTTTTGCTACATTTGTTTAAATATATAGAATGTGTGATTATATGTTTATGGATTATAAACACTTGATGGATGACAAGCTTGTCAAAGCCTAATTGAAATTGCAATAACTTCAAAGATTCAAGAGCTTAGAGGCTGAAAGTGTTGTTTTAATAACTTTTAATCTGTTCATTTTAAAGAGTTCAGCACTAAACATGTGTTATTACTATTCCTACTCCTATTTATATTATTACTACTAATAATAATATTACTATTAGTACTACCACTATTACTACAATTACTCCTCCCCCTCTCCCTCGTCCCCCTCCTCCTCCTATTCCTGTTACTACTAGTACTACCACTACAATTACACTTCTTCCTCCTCCCTGTCCCCCTCCTCCTACTGCTACTTCCTTTACAACTAATACTACTACTATTACTACTATTATTCTTCCTCCTCTTCCTACTACTCTTGCTACTATAACCATTACCATTACTCCTTACCCTACTAATCCTCTTCCTTCTACTACTACGACCACCTCTACAGCTATTACTTCACATCCTCCTAATCCTCCAGTAACTATTATTATTAGTCCTTCTCTTCCTCCTCGTTCCTCCTACTAGTAATACTAGTCCTATTACCACTCTTACTACTACTTCTATTTGTACTAAAATTAATAATAATATTCCTACTACTAGAGCTACTACAGGTCCTTCTACTACTGTTACTATTCTAACTCTTATTGCCCCTCTTCCTACTACTAAAAACAATAATGAGTAGGTAATAATAATAATAATAATAATAATAATAATAATAATAATAATAATAATAATAATAATAATAAAAATAATAATAATTGCACACACAGCTAGATGTTCAGCCTAACACATCTTAAATTAGTCACTAGCTATTTTCACAGTTTTACAGTTTTACACCTCACATGTGATTTCCCGTCTTCCACAGAGACCGAGGTGAATCTGGGCCGAAAAGTGAACACACCTAAAGAAATCATGCTGGAAGAACTCTCCTTAGCTTCGAACAGAGGGTCTCGTCTCTTCAAGATGCGCCAAAAACGCTCTGAAAAATACACATTTGAGAGCATTCAGAATGAAGCGAATGTTCAAATCAATGTAAGTGTGATTGTAGGGTTGAGTAAATAGTGCTTGGTGTTGATAAAGTAGTGCAGTTGCTTTTATTACAAAACAATTTATGAACTGTTTTGCCACCATAGAAGACTTGAAGCTTTTTTCGTCTATTCTCATATCCCTTTTTTTATTTTCATGTTTCTCTTTTCACAGAACAGTGTGGTTCCTCCTGTACCAGGCACTGAATTCACAGATGCAAAAAACAATGTTAATGGTATTGGAGTTGACCAGGCCCCCAACACTCCTGCAAGCACATCTAACCCAAGCATCAATCCTGACTTTATAGCCCCAGGTTAGTACTTATTCCAGCACATATTCATTAGAAAACTGCAGTTAGAACATGGTCCAATCTTCAGATTAAGTTCATTTAGGGACAGCTGAGTTATCCCAGAACATGTTATTCTGAGGATAAGAGAGTGCCAACATCAACTCTGCTCTCTCCTAAATCTACATACGAGATAACTGAATTTTTTGTAGGATTTGTGTGTGATATCTGTTTAGAGCTGTCCCTTTTGACTTTGTGAACATTCCTCTGTAATAGCACTGTTCTTCTACAGGAAGTCTGTCAGGCAGTTACTGTGTCTTCTAAGAGTTGGTCCAGGGCTACAGCTGTCTGAGATAGCATCTCTAACAAATGCTATCTTCCCATCTCCATGCCTTGATGCATGCTCTTCCCTAGACTAGGCAATGTTTTGGTGACTTGTGCTACGCTGTACTAGGAAGTGGTTTGTTTGCTACTGTAGTTGGATTGCCATCTAAAAGCATTGGGTTCATCTGTGGCTTCAGAGACTGTTGGTTTTAGTGCTTTCAGTGGCATTTGACATTAAATGTACTAGACGGCAACTAGACTGCAAAGTGAATACACAAAAAATAGACTCTCAGTGAGCTCAGTTAAATCCCATGTTAAAGTAAAGGAAAGTAGCCCCTTATAGACACACATGAACACACCACAGAACCACACAGTGTCACAATATGAAATTCTTTCTCTGCGTTTAACCAATTCACCAAGTGAAACAGTGGGCTGCCACCAAAGAGGGAAGCAGTGTGTGGGACTCAAAGGTACCTCAGTGATGACACTAGTAGTGTTATTTAGGTATGCTCTGTGTGGGCTCTGAGTAAATATTAGTAAGGGAATATCCCTATATGTCTACCAGTAGCAGTCAATTTGCATTGTAATGTCACGGCACGGTCAGTGACCGGTGATGGCCACTGCTTTTCTGTTTGGTTTTGGGGACTTTTATGTTGACGTTCTTGTCTGTTTGGTTCTGTTGTCACGTGTTTTTGTTATCACCTGTTTGTGTTTCGGTCTGTGATTGCTGGCAGTATTTAAGTTCTGTTTTGTGTGTTTCTCACTGTCAGTCCATCGCCTCACTTTAGTGCCTCATTTTCCTTGTTTGCAACCTGCATCTCGTTTCTCACGTTCATGTTCTAGTAACGGCCACTGAGCCAGGTTTGTTTTCCTGTTTTGTTCTGCTTTAAATAAAAACCACAGAAATGGATGCACGTTCTTGAGTCTGGTCCATGCCCCGAGGTAGCTCACGATCGAGGGGGGCTAGCCCCCACAACCGTGACACATAACATTAATATAGCATTACTATAACAAATAAAATATATTACTATAACATTAATCCTGTGTTACCCCGCTTTGACCAATAATGCCTTAACGTTTTCACATACTTTTCCAGTTTGCCATACTATGTAAGTTAAATAAGTTTAAAGAATTAATTGTACATTCAGTTTCATAATGAAAAAGGACCAACAGGATTCTTTTTGGAAACTTCTGTAAGTTGCAATAGTTCTCTGTGGTGCACTACAGAGGTGTCATATATTATCATTATTATTATTAGTGCTATTATTATTATTACTAGTAGTAGTAGTAGTAGTAGTATATAGTGCTATAGGAATGTGAAGTATACTAACTTTTGATTGTTCTTTTCAATGAGTGAGAAGCAGACATACAGAAGCTACTCTGATGTCCAAGGGTTAACACGAGCCTCCCCTGCCCATAGCCTTTCTCACAGGCCTGTTTGATGGCTCAAAGACTTTGTGCTGCTTCCTTGAGGCCGATAAACTAAGGAAAGAGTCTGTCCGCAGCGTGAGGATGATACGTGACAGAACACCCTCCTTACATAATCACTGTTTTGGGCTTGCTGGCTCCCGGCAGCTGGCAGAGATTTGAGGGATACTCGTTTGGAAAGGCCTCCCTGCTTTCCCCTACAGTGTGTACTTTGAGGACTTTAGGTTTAAAAGATGCTGCTGTTATTTTGACTGTCACAACTAACAAATGGAACAGTGCTGCTTAAAAGAATAACACGTGAACTCTCTTGATGCAGTATACATAATGTCCATCTCTATAAACAAATTAAATAGCCAATGAACAAGGATGTATTAAATTAATGATAATAATCTAATCCCAACACTGTGTAAAATTCTCATGATCATACCCAAAAAATCCATTACAACATGATATTAGTTGCATTTTGAATTTTGGAAATAAATTCTATTATCAGTGAGTTTAGTTGTATCAGAGCTTGTAATAGTGATAATGATAATGGTAGAACATTCAGAAATTTGCTCACAGAGAGTATTCTTTAAAGGTGCCTGCAGGCGTGGTGCATTCTTTTCCCATGATAGCACAGCAGGTAATGTGTCTCCTTGACCCGTGGCTGTCTCACTGCTTGGCCAGCTAAGGCTCATTTCTCATCTCCCATCACATGCTCTGTTTCTCCATCTTTCATATGTGAGGTCCTTTTGACTGCTCTTATCTTCAAGGTGTTCTGCTTGCTGTCTTTCATTCTATCTCTTTTTTTTTGTCATGATAACACAAATTATTGTTAGGAGGGTGTATGCGAGGGGAAAAGGGGAGAGGACACACGTTAAGGGGAGAACGAAGGGTTTAATGAAACAATAAACAGAAATCAGAT